>SKCR01010934.1:0-73154 GCA_019454045.1 Zanthoxylum bungeanum | reverse complement strand
CATAAATACTTGATCTAATACCTAACCAAGTAGTCTTCAAAATAATGTCACTACAGCAACATACCTGATTACCTGAAACATCCACAATCAATAATATACCGTGGAGAGCATTGAGATTATCAAGTATAAAACTCATACATGTATAAGTAGATATCTTTCTCCCCCTTAATTTGAACTCCCTCTAAAACGGAGAAATCTAAAAAATAATCTACAACTCTCTCTCATATATTAAGGCTCTCCCTCTTAATATATTACTCTCTCCCTTTTTATCACAAAATGACAAAGGGCGAATGAAATAGGAAAAACAACAAGAGACAAACGCATGCAAGAGCATAAACAAACATGACTTACTCCCCCTCACTAACAGGCTAACTCAGTTAGTAAAAAAATTATCAAATGGGAAGAAAACACTCAATGATATGTGAAATAAATGATATGCAGTAATATGAAGCATATACAAGTACACAATGAGATAAACAAAAAGTCTTATAAAAACTGACTGAAACAGCATTTCAAGCAAATACAATGATACCCAGTCAGTATTCAGTTGCTTATGACATGAAACAATATGTATCATTTTAAAAGTGGCTAAATACAACACTTATGCATATGACATAAACACCAAAGCATATCAAGCACTTGCGTGAAAAATAAAGTGCACAACGAATCAAGGCTTAAGACCTTATTTTATGAGCTGGACACAACCAAAGAAATCCATCTCTCAACAAACCATATCCACAAATTAGATGTTCAAACCCAGTACCACTAGGACATGAAATTAAGCAACATTGGTTGCATGCTATGTTATTTTCCCCATAAATATCATGAGCTCATAAATAATAACTCTCTCGAGTGAAGGGTTTTTGCCCTTATGTTTTGAATTTGGCCTATTGGCTCTTTTGCACTTGAGTCTCATTTTTTTATTTTAAAATATATTTCTTTTTACTTTTGCAAAAGGGGATAGCATAAGGTCAACTAGTCAAAGGTCACACTATTGAGCAAACAAAGCATGAAAGAGATTAGATTGTCATTCCAAAAACTCATACATGCGACCAAGCCTTGATAAAATAAAATCATGTATGTGAATTGCAAGCACAAGATATACTAAGAGTTTTTATCACACACACATATGCACATAGAGCATCAAGAAAAATAAAAGCATATTATACATGCATAACCATATATCATACATACCAGGATCACACGCACATGCTATTTATGCTCTAACAAGCCAAAAAAAATATTTTTGGTCTTTTTAAATTATAAATATATTTTTTGATTTTTTAGTTTTAACCATAAAAATATAAAGACACAAAATAACTTGTCAATAGCCAATGGTACGTGGAGTTGTATCCCGAGTATAAATCATACTACCGTCCATTCGGAATCGGTTATGAAATTTATGTCCACGTTTCCATCATATATACCAAGGAATATATAACAAAAAAATAACTCACACACCCATATGCAGTTAACAGAAAAAAAAAAATAAACGTGCAAAAACATAAAACACACGCACGCACATTCAATGGGAAAAATAAAAGCAACTTTTAAGAAGAGTTATACCGGAGTGCACTCTCATCATGCTTGTCAGGATCAAGGCATTCAGAAGTATATGGGAAGTCATCTTGCTTCCTCACCCAAATCTTTCTAGGAATCTTTTTCACTGAGTATTCCCAAACAACAAAGCAAGTTTCTCACTAAGAAAACGTGTCTGTTTTGTTAGTGCATAAACTTGAGAACCTAGATTTGAAGAATCAAATATAGGAGACATACTCTTAGGCCTTCTATTATGTTTGTGCAACATGTAGCACTTACGCCTAATGTGTCATGCCTTGCTACAGTGATGGCATACAGACACAAACCTCAGATGAGAGCGAGGTTTACCCACAACACCTCTAGTACGAGGTTGAGGAACATGATGAGAAACAAATGGAGGAATCAAATGACTACACTCAACAGGCTTCTTTCCTAGGTCATATTTATGAGGTTTAGGCACTGCTCTAGATGTAGACGCCTTATCACAATTAGGCGCAAAACTAATACCTAGCATACGGTCCACCTTTTTATTACCACTATGAAATACAGACAACTGAGTTCTAGCATCTTCAAGTTCAGTCTCTAAGATTTGAAACCTATCAACTAGGCCTTTATTCCTCTCCTCTA
Organism: Zanthoxylum bungeanum; assembly: GCA_019454045.1. Lineage (NCBI taxonomy): Eukaryota > Viridiplantae > Streptophyta > Magnoliopsida > Sapindales > Rutaceae > Zanthoxylum > Zanthoxylum bungeanum. The sequence continues at coordinate 70,988 of SKCR01010934.1, read as the reverse complement.
GGTCATCAACCATCAAAAGGTTTTGCCCAAATTTAGCTTGAGCTTCATTCTTTTCTAGCTCCACAGCTTTCAGCCTTTTACTGACCTCTATATTAGTCTTCTTAATAGCCAAACTCTCATTAAACAGTTCTATATAAGCTACTTGAAGACTTTCCTCATCAACAGACTCATCGAGAGAGACATCAGAATCTACATCATTAACTACATTCTCTCTCTCATCAGAAATTCTAGTAGTAAAAGCAATATAATTGCCTTTAGGAAAATCATCACCTTCAGAATCACTAAGGGATGCTACCATGGCTTTTTTTCCTTTAACCCTAAGGTATGTGGGACGCTCAGATTTAACGTGCCCATATCCTTCACATTCATAGAACTGAACACCACGGGATCTACTATCCATATCCTCTCCAGACCCTCTCATGCTATGCTTACTCTCTCTAGCCATATCCTCCATATCCCTGTCACTATTATGGCCACTCTTTTTCAGCTTAAGAAATTTCCTAAACTTCTTTGCAAACAAGGCAAAATCATGATCTATGAGGGTATCCTCATCGCTAGATGAACCATGAACAACTTCCTTCGCGATCTTCATCGCTATATTTTTTGGCTTTAGATGCCCAGGAAGTTTATGCTCATAAACTTGTAGTTTTCCTACGAGGTCTTCTAAAATAAGTTGATCAAGGTCATTATTTTCCTCGATGGTGGTGATTTTGGGTAGGAACTTATCAGGCAGAGATCTAAGAATTTTAGTAACTATCCTACTAGTAGGAATAATCTTACCTAAGTTAAATCTTGAGTTAACGATATCATTAATCTCAGCATAAAATTGATCAAAGGTCTCATCATTCTTCATTCTAGTGACCTCAAACCTAGTATTAAGATCATGGAGTCTATTATTTTTAACAGACAATGTGCTCTCATGCATAGTCTGCAGGATGTCCCAAGCATCCTTGGCTATCTCACACACATTGAGATTCTCCTAAACTCAGCAGAACAAACAACACAATGTATGGCATTAACATCCTTGCTGTTCCTATTGCTAGTATCAAATTCATCCTTGGTCCATGTCAATTTGTCATTAGGGGAAGAGATCCCATCAACAACAACAATGGGAGGTTTCCACCCATGTTCAATAGTCATCTAGACCTTCTCATCTAAGGACTTAAGGAACGCTTTCATGTGAACCTTCCAATGTAAATATTTCGTGCCATCAAAAAATGGCAGACAATTCAAGGGTTGATTATATTCCATAGCTATTGGGTCAATGATCGAGTTTAGGCTCTGATACTGTATGGGCCAAATTTGGACCAAGGGCAAAACTGTCATTTCACTTCGAAATCAACACCAGGTGAGGCCCAAAGCGGTAACCCAGCCCATTAAACTCTAAACCATTTACAAAAACAAAAGGACAAACCCCTTTAATTATTCACCAACCATTTCTCTCTTTTCCCCAACAAATAATATATCAACACATGCAAATTATCTTCCCACCGAAAATTGAAACAATAAACATGTGAAAGGCCCCATTGCTAGAAATCACAGCATGTTGTGGGTCTCATATACAGCTTCTGTTACAGCTATAAAGCAACCTCTTTCAAATCTATAAAAGGATATGTAACTCAGCATACAAGGGGGAAGCTTCTCTACATTCATTCAAGCTTGACTTTTCACATTAAAGTCTTCTACTCTCTGACACAAGCTCTCAGAGCTTCCCATTCCATAAACACTTGTCACCGCCCTCACGGCCAACCAAAGAAAGATAAGGTAATAACAAACCTTGCTTTCACATTTTACTTGTTTACTGCTCATTTCATACTACTGACTTAAGCGTCGGAGTGCCCCCGGCACCCACTACACCGGTGGGCAGTCTACTCCCGCTCACTCTACTTTTGTCTTGCAGGATCGCTAGTGCCCCCAATCTCCAAATTCTAATTGTGGACCTCGGTTGAAATCCAGTAGCCACAATTTGGCGCCCACCGTAGGGCCTTAGCGATTCATAGCAAGCAAAACCCTTCAGTCTATAATTTTTTACAAGCATAACTAACTATCTATGACTACGAGCAATGAACAAATGCTAGACCCTGTGGTGACACAATTAACCACTCTACAAAATAGTTACGATCAATGGAAGATGAAAATTGAGCCATGTAAAACTCCAGTACTAATCTCAAATAGCATGTGGAACGTAATTCTTTCTTCAACCACTCAAAGGCACGAGACTACAAGTTATCCCAACGATCTTATCATTTAATCCAATCTCTTAGAAGCATTCAACATTATTTCTCCAGCCAACCGATAACAACAAGTCACCTCTTCCAAACAACAAGAAATGTAGGAGTTCAAAGACCAATTCTCTCTAGCTTACCTGAAATCAAACTACCAATAAAAAAAAATGCCATCGATAAAATAAAATATTACATGCAGTTATACTTAATTGAGCCCATGTGAACCATGTATTTTGAAGGAAATGAGCCCATAGAGCGAGAGCCCATTACTAGCCCACACACATCACAAATTGACAAAAAAAAAATGGGCCTCACAAAAGGCCCAACATAGGAGCTTGAAAGCAGATCTCCAACATACACGATTTAAGTCAATGCTTCAGGTCACATCACATGGAACTCCCTGCTATGCGCAGAAAATACACCTGCCAACTTGCTCACTCGACATAAAACAAAAGCCATCCCTCCAGCCCATACAGCCAAGTCACTCCAATTCACAGGAAGTCTATCAACGAGACACCACAAAGCATCCCCAATTTGACAACTCATCGAATAGGCCCACGCAAGTGTAGCATGAAATAACTTACCGAAAGATAAGCCCCACTCGATAAATTTACATGCAAAGAATAAGTAGCTGCCCCATAAGATACAACTTGTAAAGGCTGCATGTCAAGTCATCACGGGAATCACTCCAAGAGAAAGAAGAGTACAAAGCCCACATCACTTAGAAGCATGACAAGGCCATTCAATGCCCCATACGACGTTATGTCAAGTGACAGACACAAATGAAATATTATGAAAATTTAGACTTTGCCAACATTTAGCCTAAATAAACCATAAGAAAATCCATCGAAGCATAGGGTCGAAAGCCCCAATGAGTCAGCGTACTCACCATACAGCTTCGCTCGAACCCAAATCCACTTTCATGCGACACCCACATCTATTGTTTTGGAATGAATGAGCCTACCAAACATAAAAGCCAAACACCTCCTGCCACCACACAAAAGCCACTCCATGTGCAGCCATCATTCAACACTTGTAAGGCTGCCACACGCCACTATACACACATCAATATGCCAAACCAAGAAGACCGCCAGCCCAACTAGCCAAAAAAATAAAATAAAATAAAATAAAATAAAAAATCCCCCTGCTAAGCCAAGTCCCACATCGATTAGTGTATTGGCAGCAATAAAAACAAAGGCTACAAAATAAGTCCCACATTGGTTATTCAAGAGGAAGTCACTCCAAAAGAAAAAGAAAGCTCAACTGCCAACATGAGGCAAGCAGCCGAATCTGGTCCAAAACGAAGTTCATTTTCGGATCAGAAAGGTTGGCCCCAAATTCAAAGGCCGATCTCAGCCCGCCAGTGCCAATAATTTGCCAAAAACTCCCACATCGCTTATTGCAAACTCACGAAAATAGAGAGCTCAGTAACCAATTTATTCCAAACGACAAACATATATGCAAATAGGACCCGGTCATTTTATATTAAATTGGATCCCATATGAATTTTTCTGTGTATGTTACTTTATCACGTGGAGGAGACAGAGAAATATAAGCTATCATTCACTCAATCTCACCTTTGTAGTATGAAATCAAAGCTAAGCAACAAAATTACGTGCTACACCACGTTAATAATAATTCAAGCTTTATAAATTCAATTTATCATTAACACACTACCATGAGGCTCCATACGACACTACACGAACAAAGCTCAGAAATTAGAAAGATGGTCCATACTACATTACATGAAGGCTCAGAAGACATTGAAGGATAGTCACCCTTTCGAGACAACACAGATGGAATTTCATCTCTAAATCACATGAAAGGTTAGTCATTATCTCCATGCTACGTCGATTTGATATTGCCAACTCCAGACTACATAGGGAATCTTTTATCATGCCTAGTAGAATAGAGAACTCTCTTGGATCTCTTTTAGGTCCAATCGACCAACCTTTATTAGGTTAGGTAGTATGGAAATTCTATATGACTTTCATCATGTTCATTCCATTTGTAGTATCATTGACCTTATTTAGGTCTTATATAATTAGTAATGACCTTGATCGGCATCCGTCTCTTCATACTATATATGAAGATAATCATCTTCACATTACGTATGGAGATTATCATCCACTCTAGGCTATATGAATAGATTTCCATAAACTCTAGAAAGCATTGGAAAAGCCCCATGAACCTTCATCAGGTTAATTCGACCGTAGTCTCCTGACCTACATCAGGTCAGGTAGAATGAAAATTTCTTGGACCTCTTTTAGGTCCAATCGACCAACCTTTATCAAGTTAGGTAGTATGGATATTCTAATGGACCTTCATCAGGTCTAGTAGAGTGGTGATTCTCATAGACATTCATTAGGTTCATTTGACCGTGTCTCATTGACCTTTGTAAGGTCCATTCGACAATAGTCTCATGGATAGGTAGAATGAAGATTCATTTGGACTTTCATCAAGTTCATTCGACCATAGCTTCATGGACCTTCATCAGGTCTAGCAGAGTGGTGATTCTCATAGACATTCATTAGGTTCATTCGTCCGTGTCTCATGGACCTTTGTCAGGTCCATTCGATAATAGTCTCATGGATAGGTAGAATGAAGATTCATTTAGACTTTCATCAAGTTCATTCGACCATAGCTTCATGGACCTTCATCAAGTCTAGTAGAGTGGTGATTCTCATAGACATTCATTAGGTTCATTCGACCATGTCTCATGGACCTTTGTCAGGTCCATTCAACAATAGTCTCATGGATAGGTAGAATGAAGATTCATTTGGACTTTCATCAGGTTCATTCGACCATAGCTTTATAGACATTCATCAGGTCTAGTAGGTGGTGATTCTCATATACATTCATTAGGTTCATTCGACCGTGTCTCATGGATCTTTGTCGGGTCCATTCGATAATAGTCTAATAGATAGGTAGAATGAAGATTCATTTGGACTTTCATCAGGTTCATTCGACGATAGCTTCATGGACATTCATCAGGTCTAGTAGAGTGGTGATTCTCATATACATTCATTAGGTTCATTCGACCTTGTCTCATGGACCTTGGTCATGTCTATTCGACAATAGTCTCATGGATAGGTAGAATGAAGATTCATTTGGACCTTCATCAAGTTCATTCAACGGTAGTCTCCTAACCTTCATCAGGTTAGGTAGAGTGAAGATTCACATTGACCTTCATCATATCCATTTGACCGTAGTCTCATGTCCTTCACAAGGTTAGGTAGAATGAAGATTCACTTGTCCTTTCATCAAGTCCATTCGACAGTAGTCTCATAGAATAGTGATGAGTGATGACTTTCATCAAGTTCATTCCACTGTAGTATCATGGGCCTTCTTTAGGTCTAATATAGTGAATAATGACCTCCTTAGACTTTCATTCGATAAGTCCATTCGACAAGTCCATTCGACAGTAGTCTCATAGAAGGGTGAGGAATGATGACTTTCATCAAGTTCATTCCATTGTCGCATCATAGACATTCTTCAGGTCTAGTATAGTAAATGATGACCTTGGACTTTCATCAAGTCCATTAGTTTAGTCCATTCGACAGTAGTCTCATAGAAGAGTGAGGAATAATGAACCTTCATCGGGTTCATTCGACCGTAGTCTTCTGACATTCATTAGGTCAGATAGAATGAAGATTCACATGGACCTTCATCAGGTTCATTCGACTACAACTTCATGGACCTTCATCAGGTTCATTCGACTACAACTTCATGGACCTTCATCAGGTTCATTCGATCATAGCTTCATGGACTTTCATCAGTTTCATTTGACATTTCCATTTGACTGTAGTCTCGTAGGAGAGTGAGTAGTGATGACTTTCATCAAATTCATTCTATTGTAACATCATAGACTTTCTTCAGGTCTAGTATTGAAAGTAATGACCTTGATAGATATTCTTTAAGTTCATTCTATTATAGTCTCATGGACCTTCTCAGGTCTAGTATAATGAGTGATGACCTTCATGGGCCTTCATTAAATCCATTTGATAGCCCATTTAACAGTAGTCTAATGGACATTCATCAAGTCTAGTAGTATAAGAATGAAAGACTCTCATAGACCTTCTTCAGGTCTAGTAGAATAAAGATCCTCATTGACTCATATTAGATCCTGTAAAGTAAGGAATGAAGACCCTCATGCATCTTCATTACACACGGAGTGTGTAGAATCCCACGTACCTTCATCGGGTATAGTGGAGTGTGTATACTTTCTTGGACCTTCATCGGGTCATGTAGACTCTGATTTACTTTCTTCAAGTGTTGTAGAATGAAATCTACTTAGATCTCCATCGGATCTGGTAGCTGTAGATTCCCTTGTACCTTCATCAATATGTATAGTTGACTTGAAATTTAAGACAAAAAAACATCCTCCATATAGGACTTCATTATCAACCTTCTACCTAGTCGACACAACAAACAAGTAAATGATCTCTTATTATTTCAGTCAAACAGAGTATACTTCTTATATTGAATAGCCATTGACTAGTCACTGGACAAATCATCCAGATGACAGGTATCAATAATCTCTTTTCTTTACTTACCATGATTGTGATTTTAAAATTTGCAAGCAATGCCGTATGACATAGTTGAAGACATTGACTACTTCTAGTCCAGATGAAATTGAAGACTCCCCGTCATATAGAGTGTACCCTAAACCTTCATCAGGTTCAGTCGATTGGGAAAAATCCTTATTGGCTCATGTAGAGTCATCATATGATCTTCATTTGGTTTAGAAAAATTTGAAGACTCTCATAGACCTTGACCAGTAGTATGGATATTGTACTAACCTTCATCTAGTTCAATGGACTGGGGACATCCCCCAATTCTCAGTTAGAGTCAAATGGAAGACCTGAACCTTCATCTGGTTCAGTGGACTAGGGACATCCCTCATGGCTCATGAAGAGTCATCATATGGCCTTCAACTGGTCTAGACAATTTTGAAGACTCCCATGGACCTTGACCAGTAGTATGGAGATTGTTCGGACCTTCATCTGGTTAAGTCGACTTAAAATATTTCCCATGGCTTATTTAAAGTCAAAAGGAAGACCTGAACCTTCATCTGGTTCAGTGGACTGGGGACATCCCCCATGGCTCATTTAGAGTCAAATGGAAGACCTGAACCTTCATCTGGTTCAGTGGACTGGGGACGGCTCATGAAGAGTCATCATATGACTTTCATCTAGTCTAGACAAATTTGAAGACTCCACTGGTCATTGACCAGTAGTATGGAGATTGTCCTGACCTTCTTCTGGTTCAGTCGACTGGGAACGTTCCCCATGGCTCATTTAGAGTCAAATGTAAGACCTTAACTTTCAACTGGTTCAGTGGACTGGGGACATCCCACATGGATTATTTAGAGTCAAATGGAAGACCTGAATCTTCATTTGGTTCAGAGGACTGCGGACATCCCCCATGGCTCATGAAGAGTCATCATATGGCCTTCATCTGGTCTAGAAAAATTTAAAGACTCCTTTGGACCTTGACCAGTAGTATGGAGATTGTTCTGACCTTCATCTGGTTCAGTCGACTGGGAACATTCCCCATGGCTCATTTAGAGTAAAATGGAAGACCTGAACCTTCATCTGGTTCAGTGGACTGGGGACATCCCCCATGGCTAATGAAGAGTCATCATATGGCCTTCATCTGGTCTAGATAATTTTGAAGACTCCCCTGGACCTTGATCAGTAGTATGGAGATTGTCCTGACCTTCATCTGGTTCAGTCGAGTGGGAACATTTCCCATGGTTCATTTAGAGTCAAATGGAAGACCTGAACCTTCATCTGGTTCAGTGGACTGGGGACATCCCTCATGGCTCATTTATAGTCAAATGGAAGACCTGAACCTTCATCTAGTTTAGTGGACTAGGGACATCCCCCATGGCTTATGGAGAGTCATTATATGGCCTTCATCTTGTCTAAACAAATTTGAAGACTCCCTTGGTCATTGACTAGTAGTATGGAGATTATCCTGACCTTCATCTGGTTCAGTCGACTGAGAATATTCCTCATGGCTCATTTAGAGTCAAATGGAATACCTGAACTTTCATCTTCTTCAGTGGACTAGGGACATCCCTTATGGCTCATTTAGAGTCAAATGGAAGACCTGAACCTTCGTTTGGTTCAGTGGACTGAGGACATCCCCCATGACTCATTTAGAGTCAAATGGAATACCTGAACCTTCATCTGGTTCAGTGGACTGGGGAAATCCCCCATGACTCATGAAGAGTCATCATATGGCCTTCATCTGGCCTAGACAAATTTGAAGACTCCTCTGGTCCTTGACCAGTTGTATGGAGATTGTCCTAACCTTCATCTGGTTCAGTCGACTAGGAACATTCCCCATGCCTCATTTAGAGTCAAATGGAAGACTTGAACTTTCATCTGGTTCAGTGGATTGGGGACATCCCCCATGGCTCATTTAGAGTGAAATGGATGACCTGAACCTTCATCTGGTTCAGTAGATTGGGGACATCCCCCATGGCTCATGAAGAGTCATCATATGGCTTTCATCTGGTCTAGACAAATTTGAATACTCCCCTAGTCCATGACCAGTAGTGTGAATATACTCCTGACCTTTATCTGGTTCAGTCGACCGGAGACATCCCCCATAGACTCATGTCGAGTCAAATGAATTTACTCCTGAACCTTTATCTGGTTCAGTCGATCGAGGACATCCCTCATAGACTCATGTCGAGTCGAGTTCATGACATGGACTACATTTTGACCAGACAACTTGAAAAGATTCTGCAGTGCTTCGGTCCTCACAAATAGAAGACGTTAAACCCAGACGATAAAAAGAAAAGTACCTAGAATTCTGACAGGTACTCTAACATATCATGTTTTGTACGACATGCATAAAAATACTCTCCAAATCAAGAACTTCTTGACTTAGAGAGTATGAGACAAATTGTATGGGCCAAATTTGGGCCAAGGCAAAATCATCATTTCAGTTCGAAATCAACACCAGGTGAGGCTCAAAGCGATAACCCGGCCTATTAAACTCTAAACCATTTACAAAAATAAAAGGACAAACCCCTTTAATTATTCACCAACCCTTTCTCTCTTTTCCCCAACAAAGAATATATCTCCACATGCAAATTATCTTCCCACCGAAAGCAGAAACAATAAACATGTGAAAGGCCCAATTGCCAGAAATCACAGCACGTTGTGGGTCTCATATACAGCTTCTGTTACAGTTATAAAACGACCTCTTTCAAATCTATAAAATAATACATAACTCAGCATACATGGGGGAGCTTCTGTACATTCATTCAAGCTTGACTTTTCACATTAAAGTCTTCTGCTCTCTGACACAAGCTCTCAGAGCTTCCCATTCCATAAACACTTGTCACCGCCCTCACGGCCAGCCAAAGAAAGATAAGGTAATAACAAACCTTGCTTTTACATTTTATTTGTTTACTGCTCATTTCATACTACTGACTTGAACGTCAGAGTGCCCCTGGCACCCACTACACCGGTGGGCAGTCTACTCCCGCTCACTCTACTTTTGTCTTGCAGGATCGCTAGTGCCCCCAATCTCCAAATTCTGATTGTGGACCTCGGCCGAAATCCAACATCCACAGATACCAATTGAAAATACGTGATTATCCTAAGGTTCTGACCTATGCGGAATTTAATACAATAAACAAGACAAGTCCTGATTACTGCTACTATGGAAATATTAACAGGCAACCACAATATCCAACAATTAATTATGCTGTAAATATAAAAATAATAATAATAAATTAAAGCAACAAATTAAATCAATCACACAAAATCAACACAATAATTTTGATGATGAAGTGGAAAACTCTTGCGAGTAAAAAATCACTCTGGGTATAGGCTACTACCCGAATCCACTATATAGAGAAAAAATTTACAGCGATGGTTAAGACCTATGGTGGCAACTCCACCGACTCAAGTACCTCAATAATGCAAGAACTCAAGGCAATTTCTCAAGCCAATGGTTTTCTTAGAACCTCTAAAGTCTCTGAGTAGATTGTATCACCTCTGACGCCGGAACTCTGACTACCAATCTTCTCCTAAAGAACTCTAAGGGATTAGGAATTTTGGGTTAAGTTGTGTTGAAGGTTTATCAAATAATCATTCACACCATCACTAAAGAAGACAAGGAGATAAGAAGCCTTCAATGGTGGAATCAAATAAGGTTGAAAGCTTTGAAGGATTTTGGCTCAAAGGATTTGTGTTTCAACCATTGGGGAAGGTGGCTCAATATTTATTTATATAGGTAGGGCAAATGAAAATGGTTGTTTATATAGATAGGGTAAAGGAAAAGGGTTTTCTAATATTATTTTGGCTTAAAAATGTTTCTAAGATAATCTACTTACGCAGGGACATTCGAACTCACTTCAAATGCAACTCAAACGCAAAGTTTCTTCCTCGAAAATGTTCGAACTCAAGTATGAACGCAACACGAACGCGGTCGCGGACTGGTTTTGAGGTGCAACTTAAAACGCTTGTAACTTTCTCGTCTCTTGGCCAAATCATGAGTACTTTATATGTACGCGATCATCTTCGAGTCTACTTTCCAATGCAACCGACCTCATGTCAATTTGATCTCTAAAACTTCTGAAATATTCAAAAGAATAAACATCGCTCGGATAACTCCATGACATTTTGTCCAATTGCTCCGAGATCTTCAAGACTCATTACAACTAATTGAACTTATTTTGTTACGGACGTTGTCAATAAAAATGGAACTAACGGACTTTAAACACTTCCAAGCTGCTGCAGCTAACTCTGAATGACCGAAGCTGAATCGTATTATGTATTTAGATCTAGAATTCCAGGTTCTTCTGCTTCGTTTGGAATTGTACTTCAACTATGAGAAATAAAAGCTCTAGTTGTGAAATAAAAGTTAATTGGTAGGAATCCGAGCGATGGGCAAGTTGATTCCGAGCATAATTAATTATTGTTTCTGTTATAAGTTTTTAAAGGGGTCATAATATTCAATAATTATATTGTTGGATTATTGTATTATTAGTGTAGGATTTAGATATTAGTTTAGGGGGAACATAGACTAAAGCTTTAACTCTGTCTAGTCTAAATAAATACAAATATAATTTTAAATTATTTTTCTTTTATGTCATTTTTTCATTTTTATATAAATTATCACGTTCAGTCATTTTAGAAACAAAGCTCTACTGAACCGCGAGCCAGGGCTTTAGAAACTTTGCTCTAATCGACCTCGAGCAAGGACTTTAATAATTAATAGAGATTATTGACAAAATATTACCAATATGTGAGAACATTATTTAATTAATTCCACGGTTTAGATATTTAGGGATTTTAAATATATGTGCATCCATTTAAAAAAAAAAAATTATTTACATCATTTTGTCATTTTCAAAGCAGTTGGTTAGTTTTTATTTTTAATTTTTTTTTATGAAATTGTAAAAAATATATGGTAATTCAATTTTACAATCAAGCAATTGTGAGATTAAACATATTAAGTTTTGTTGATTTATTATTAATTGGTGAATTCAGATTTATCTACATGATGGCTCTCTATAATTCATATTTAAACGTCTCATAAAATAATAATAAAAAAATACATATTTATTTAAAAATACATAATCAATGGGTAAAAATAGATATTGAATAATCATACTATGCATAAGAGATTTGAACTTTCCTAAAACAAAGGAAAATAACCAACCCAAAAGAAAAAAGACAGAACATTGAATCAGACAATTTCATAATCTGACTAATCTCCTTAACTTGAGCAATTGATTAATTTATTAAAGAACACAATAATTCAGCTTCTCCATACATTGAAGTACTGAAGTTTCCTAAATTAAGGAGAGCATTGCAAAACTCCCACAAAATAACAAGAACTAAACGTCAAAATCTATGTAACCAAATTGACCAACTTTGCATATTGTACTGCCAATAACAAAACTCCAGCAGAAAAATATAACTGAACAATTTCAATAAGTATTAGGAAACTGTTAGTGGGAAGCATCAAATAATAGCATCTATCGTTTTGAAGCCTAAAACAGAACTTGTAAAGACATAAATCAATTAACATCACAAAACAAACATTTCAAATAAGCCATTGATACACATTGGTTCATCATAAAAACAAACTTTTTGAAAGGGGAAGGAGGGAAAAAAGTATTGCATTTAGAGAAAGCCAACAATATTAAAAGGGAAATTTCAGAGCAGGAATAAACCAACATATTGAAATTATATATAAGGTATTTTTACAAACCCATAATGAATGAAACCATAATATTACACAATTTAAAGATTGAGTATGGTAAAATGAAGTCGCCTGAATGAGGAAGAGGCGATTAATGCCACGTCAGAGTGTATCTAAGAAATATGATCATGCAATCTAAATCATAAGTAGTTGCGTAAAATAGACCCGGATACCGGATCAGTTTGGTTCTAAACCAGAATCGAATTGTCCGGTTCCCCGTTCCACATTCTGTTGGGGTCAGGAGCGGCGGAAGCTTGATTCGGGTTAAATCGTAACTTTAAAACTTTTAAACTTACCGAATAAATTATTCAATATCCAATATAAATAATTCATGCATATTTCACCTAAACATATTATATTTGTTATCAAATAACAATATAAATAATTTAGAAACACCACAAAACTTTTACGAAAATATTTTTCCATAAAATAGCATAAAACATGTTTTTGTCCGAACCGACCAACCAATACAGATGGAGGCTGCCCAGGTCAGCCCCAATTGTACTGGGGCAGTTCATGGGTTGCCTGAATAGTGACCAACTCACTGTTTGGACAGCCGTCACCCGGTAAGCCCGAAACTCACTTGATAACGCTGTTTTTTGCCGTTTTCGCATATTTTCAATCCGAAATACTTTTCGGCAATTGTTCCAATGCCCAATATACATCCATATGAAATGTGTGAATACGCAAAGAAGATAGCGGAAAATACTTACAATGCTCGGTTGGATGTTGAAGAGAAGTTCAAATCTTTGCCTCCATGGAAGTTGCTCCAAGCTTTCTTTGATGTATGTTGAGCTTCCAAGCTTTGTGAATGAGATTCCAAACTCATGGGAAATGTTTCCCTATCACCTTTGTATAACTCCTTGAGTGCTAGCTCTAGAGATTTTGAATCAAAAATCATCAAATGTGAAGCCAAGCTTCACGCCACAAAGAGAGAAAAATGGAGGCCATTATTTGGCCATGGAGAGAAGAAAGAAAAAGTGTGTGTTTTTTTTTAAAAAATTGTGTAATTGATTTCTCAAATCAATAATGCCATATACCAAACTTAAAAATTGATATATGTCATTTTCACATCAATTTGAATGATGCTTGTATAAGAAACAAGCAACCATCAAAATCCCATCAACTTCCATCAACAAAAAGTTGATAAAGTTGACTAGGTGGTGTGACAAGTGTGGGCCCCACTTTAATTCAAAATCCGAGTGGGCCCGCAAACACATTTCGGGCTCGGGTTCGTTAATTCCGAATAAACAAATTTTCCGTTGCGACGTAATTAAATCAAATTTAATTAAATAATTATGCCTAGCAAAATTACTATTCACGTCGCTCGCGAATTAATTCTAAATTAATTCGTTTGACCGAATTAAAATTCAATTTTAATTCCGCGTCGAAATCTAATTTCATTTAATATCGAATATATTATTTTATCGATTTAAATTCCGAATTAATCGTTCTCTCTCTTCAAATAGTATTTTATCCCAGATAAAATCTTTCCGTAATTAATCCTAGATTAATTTTCTCTCTCTACTAATTAATCCCAGATTAATTATGTTCGAGTCATACGTCATCTGTGAATCTTCAGGAAGCGACCCATGAGATCCTTGGATATATTGGCAGTAAATTCGGTCGTCGGAATATCCGAACATGTACGTACCTCGTACCACGTTCTTACCGATTTACAGGACATGGTTGGCTTCTAGCAGAGTACCGTGCCTACCCAATTCTCCAGAAATATTCTTTTAAGGAATATGTAATCTATGCCAGACGTAGTATACGTAGTATCGCGTATTACAATCCAGTATCGGATGTCACATACAAGGCCTAGGGCTAGAATTGTGTCTGCCCCGTACGAAGCATATATCGGATCTCTGGTAACTAGTCTCTATAATCGGATAATCATGACCTTGTCATATTATCCCGATGACTGCAGTACTTAAGAGTACTAGTTTCGTATCCTACGTGATCATCATCTCCATATGACTGAAGTGATACTTCCATCTTGACATCACACCCAATACACTACGATTCTCAATATACCCAGAAGAGGCGTACACAGAACCTGTTAAAGCCCTGGACTACCAAAACCAAAGTATACTGATTGTCGCAAGTATTAGCGATGCAAGTCTCAGGTTAAGACCAAATACACCTACCCTGATTCGGATTCCCATAGACACATAGTCATACTACCAATGAGATTCTGAGGGGTCTATCCAGAGCGAAGCTGTTTCCGTACCATCGGTAAACACAACCTCCTATTACACTTGCATAAGTATCCAATACTTAAATATATGAAAACTATGCGGTTATGCTCCCACAACGCGCACAAGTGCAATACTAGTCTATTCCGCATTATCGATGTCCAGTCTCGATAATACTACGACTATGGATTATTTAATGATTAAATCTTAGTGGATTAATATTGTCTCATATCTTATCAATCTGGAACTAATCATGTGGACTTTTATCATTTATATATCTCGGTAATACAATTACAAATGATAAAAGAGCAATTTCCTTTGTCACATAGTTAATTTGTACAACAATGTAATGTTCTGTACAAATAGTGATGCTATGGGTCATAATTGTCCAACAATCTCCCATTTGGCCTATAGCCAATCACTCAAGTGTCCTACACCTGAACTATGTACGAGTCGCTCAAACTTCTACTGAGAAATAACTTTCGTCAGCGGATTTGAAAGGTTATCATCTGATGTGATTTAGTCGATCATCACATCGCCACGATATATGATCCGACAAATCAGATGAAATAGTTGAAGTACATACTTGGATCGTTGATGAGACCGCGGTTCCTTATCCTGTGCTGTAGCCTAGCTCAGCTGCTAACAGAACTAATCCTAATCTAATTAGGAATATTATTGATCCAAAATGCTTCTTTTGTTGCCTCAGCTGCAACAATGTTCCGCTTATGTTGTTTATTCGGCAACAGTATATTATTAGTGTAGGATTTAGATATTAGTTTAGGGGGAACATAGACTAAAGCTTTAACTCTGTCTAGTCTAAAAAGCATATGAGACACTAGGTCACGTACATATTTTTCAATGTACGAGTTCTCGGAGAGTGCCAACAACTTTTAGATTTATCCCAGTAGATCCTTATTCCTAGAATAAATGTTGCCTCTCCCAAGTATTCCATGGAGAATTTTTTATGAAAGCCAAGCTTTCACCGATTGTATTATGGGAATGTCATTTCTAAGAAATAATATGTCATCATTATATAGGACAATCATTGTCAGTGCGCTCCCACTAACCTTCATATATACACAAGAATCATATTCGTTTTGAATTAAATAATATACTATTATGATTACTGACCGGTACAATCACACGCGTATAACGCAAGTGCACGTATCGTTCAAGTAGTATAAAAATATCGATCCCACGAGGACTTAATTCCTACTATTGTTATTAATTATTGAATCTATTTATTTACAGATATCTAATTATAGGGAGAAGGGAATTGATTGCTTTTGGTTGGTTGAATGTGGATTTTCTTAATTAAAATAAATAAAATAAACAAAAGACTCAAAAGAAAATACTAAGTCAAAAGAAAATACTAAGGAAAATAAAAGAAAAGACTCAAAGATCTAGGTCGTGACTCCACACAATATTGTTAAAAAAATGAATGGATTCCCTTACTTATGTGTAATAATTCAGTTTACTAACCTGGAACACGATGATATGCAAAAGCCTCTTCCGATAGTCAGACGCAAATGCCCAGTATAACCCAATTGAACATATTCCTATGTCATCCACATTACCTGGATTCATTAAGATCAAGTTCCAATTATGGCTACCCACGCCCGACAGGTATATTCTATCCTATAAGGAAATCTATTAAAGGGTTATCTATCCTCAAGGAAGATCGTGAGCTATTAAGTGTAGGGTCTTCAACCTAAAATCTCTTTTCCAAGTTCATTTTAAGTTTACCTAATCAATCTTATTAAAGGCCAATTAATAAGAAGCATTAAGACTAAGACTTAATAAATAAACTAAAGAACTACACATAAAAAGAAAATCGATTAATAAGTGTGGATATTGTGTTTCATCACTTCCCTAGAATAAAAATAAAATGCTAGGTTAGGGGATCCACTTTTACTATTTATAATTTAGAAATCTCCCTTACTATAATATAGAATTTAATGGTGATATAGCCAACCAGCCATGTAGGCGGTATTCATTATTAAGTCAGATTTAAATTAAGTCCAACCAGCCATAAAGGTGGTAATAGTATTTGAACATAAGCCAGCCATATAGGATATAATTATCTGTCACCTAAAGACCAGCCATATAGGCGGTATCAAATTATGCCAAATAAATAAAACCAGCCATTAAGGTGGTAATTCCTTTTAATGTGAATAATAAATTATATTATACTTAAGGGAGATTAATCTAAATTAAAAATATTAAAAGCTTCACCCTCCCCCCAGCGGAAATCTAACTACTGAACATTAAAAGAAAAAGAAAGGAAGAAGAAAAGAAACTACTACTATTATTGAAAATAAAAATATATAAATTAAATTACTAAAAATAAACACACAAGATGCAATCCTTAAATTCCTTACAAAAACCTAAGGAAAGCATGAGAATTACAAATGAAATGGCTTGGTAATTATAGAAAAACCTAAAGGCTTCCACCAATTTCTCCACAGATTGCTCCACTGATTGCTCCACCAAACATGCCACAAAACACTCCACCAAATACTCCACCAAACATGGCACCAAACAAGGCATCAAACATGGCACAAAACACTCTTGCATGTTTGGTGGAAGTTTGACAATTTTTATTTTTATTTTTATTAATTTTATTTTATATTTTGAAAATGACTATAGTAATTAATCAAAATATACTGGATTGTTCATCAATTTCGGCCTTCCAAAATTCTGAATTCGAAAATATTTAAATATTCAAAGTTGTAGATATTTGAGTCTTCTTTAATCTGCAACTTGAATCAGCTCAATCGGATATCGGATGAAAACGTTATGGCCAAACTACAAAACTAGTGCAAAACTGAAATTTCGGACTGCACTTCGTGACGCGTACAGTAAATTTCCATTTTTGACCTTTTTTCCTCCGAATTTCATCATTTTAGCCCCGAGTTGATTCCATTAACTCCTAATATTATTTTTAGCTGCAAAATAAATAAAAATACATCAAAACGTTCATAAAACTCGAGAAAATAAACAAAATATTAGGTAAAATGGGCGATAAATATTGATATATTTTCCGCTCATCACACCCCCAAACCTAACATTTTGCTAGTCCTCAAGCAAAACAACAAAATAAAATACAAGAAATAATTAAAATTAAACTAAGCCAATTTCATATGGATCACGATTGCATTTAGCGTATGCAACAAGCCTTTAAACCCCTAGGTGTCCCTAGTGGACGAGTTGTAGTCTCGTGAGGGTTTACAACAATGATACCCACAAATATTTTACAAAAGTAAAAAGAAAGTAAAACTAATGCACACAAAAGCAAAAGACAAGAGAAAAGAGAATAAAGAAGTTAGTGACTAATCAAGTGAAACTTCTTACCAGTTGTTTTGTTTCTTTCTAAATTACTGAATAAGTAAATTCTCCGATTATAATTACCATTCTCCATATACACAGCCAACAAAATATTAATCAATTCATTTTTGCCCACAACAGTCACAAGTGTAGTTGATAAGAGAGTAATATTTTTGTCCTAAAGTTCTATCAGATTTCACATCTTTTTGTAACAATGGAATAATTTTTCTGATTTTTCTAATTTTTTCTTTCTTTTTCTGATTTTATTTTTTATTTATATATAATATCTTCCGTCTATGTAGCGAGCTTTAGGTCGGTGGATCCCAAAACAGTTGGCTTTAGGGCACCAGGTGTTAAGACACCCCTTCGGACTTAATTACTCAGACTTTAGATATATATATTTTTTTGCAACATATTTGATCAATGTAGCGAGCTTTGGGTCAGTGACTCCCAAACCAGTTGGTTTTAGGGAACTAGGTGTTAAAACACCCTTGCGGACTTAATAACTCGGATCTCAGATTTTTTTTTCTCATTTTTTTCTTTTTTTTCTTTTTTTTTTACTCCATTGCCATTTATAGATGCTTCCTCCAATTAAACTAGAGCACTGAATATTACAAACTTTTCAATTACAACTCATGTCTGTATGTTACTATGCATATTGATAATACCTGCCAACTGAGCATATGAAGATTCATTTTAGTCAGTTTTATGGAGAATTCACAAATTAAATAATTTAAAAGGAAATAAACAAAAATTAACTTGTTTCGAAAATGGGTTGAAATACGTATCAGGAGTGGGAACTCCTTACACAACTATCTTTCACCAATTTCTCATGATTATTCAAATTAAAAACACAAAAACATAAAATATTTTTTTGTAATTTTTGAAACTTTTTCAATTTTTTTTGTATTTTTCGAAAAATATTGGACTAAAAATAAAAACAACACACAAACTAAAAACAAGATAATAGTCAACTAATTCCCTCCCTCAAACCTAAATGAGACATTATCCCCAATGTCTTAAACAATAGAAGAATAGTTTAGAAGATAATACCTGGTTAGTTGAAATTCGCCGAAAAAAATTACCGATTAAGATCTATGTCCAATTTACGCTTCTTACCATGATCGCTATCTGACCAGTTTAACTTGGAAAGAATAAGGTCGATTTTTGGTTCAAAGGCTAGGATTTGGTCAATTAATTCTTCGGCCTTTGTTGCAGTCTGGAAAATACCTTGAACAGATTTTGTAACGAACTTATGTCTCTTAGCTTCCGCAAGAAATACAAATAGAAAATCGAAGAAATGCTCAATGTTAAGTAACCCAATGGGCTTTCGATGAATGTTTAAGTGTGCCTAGGGGTGAGCAAAATCGGTTTCGGTTCCGGTTCCGCATGGAACCGGAACCTACCCGGAAAAAATCGGTTCCTAATTAAGTGGAACCGGAACCTACCTAATTAAATAGGGTACCCTATTATTCGGTTCCAATTCGGTTCCGGTCCAGTTCCGAATTACCCTATTAATATAACATTGTCATTAATAGCAAGTAAGCGATTAAAGAAGTTTTGTAATTTATAGCATAACTCAATTGTCACCACTCGCAGTTTACGTGTTGCATTAACAGTGGAACCGATTCAACAATATAAACTCCACTCCAGCGCCTCTCATTTGAATATGCGTAATTCCAAAAGTGGTGTCATAGTAAATGGTCCTGATGAACATGTATTGTTCTTTAACATGATCCTCAATCCCTTTTGATGATTTAATCTTTCGCTTCCATTCGTTCATAGAGCATGAATATATCTAATGTTTAATTTTCCTGCATGTGTATCTGTGGGTATAACAATGACTTGACAGGCTTTATGGTTGGCAGCATGCCTATTGAATTGGGTTGTGGATTATTTTTAGGAGAAAATAATTTTGTTTTTATCCATTAACTGTGTTCATGTTTATTCTAATTTTATCAATATTATTAGTTTATGTTCTTGGCACACATCATTTGAAAAGCTTATAAGTACTTTGGTCTCAGTTTTTTATATTCATTGCAGGTGATGAGTGGATCAAGAAGGCATATAGAGAAGAAAAGAAGTACTACAGATAAAAATGTGAGCTTAAGTAATCGGCAGTAATACTAATCGGGTCCAAATTCAGGTATCAAAATTGGGTATCCAATCCGGTTCTCAAATGCGGTTCCGGTTCTATGGTCCGGTTCCGGTTACGGTAATTCTGGAACCGGAACCGGACCGGTTACAACCGGTTTCTTATATTTGGAACCGGAACCGGACCGGTTACAACCGGTTCCGATTCCAAACACGAATTTCTGGTCCTGTTCCAACCGGTTCCGGGTAGACCCGGAACCGATGCTCACCCCTAAGTGTGCCCATGATGCTACTGTGAACATTTCTTCAAACGTTCCCAGCCTTCCTGGTAATGCAATAAACGCATCCGCTGTATTGATCATTTCCTGGATTTGTTCAGACATACCTGATACGATGCGTTCATCTCCGTTCATGGGTCCTATTAACTGTTCGTTTGCCAAAGGTTTTGGGATGATTCCCAAAACATGACCGCCACCTTCCTGAACGGCTTTTGAAATGCTTCCCATCATTCCAAGATTGCTACTACCATATACTAGGTGCATATTTCTCTCTGCTATAACTCGCCCCAATTCTTTTGCAACCTCAATGAATTCTGGTTTATTACCAGAATTAGATCCACACAAATTCGCTTGAATCGCTGCTTTGAAGTTGCTTCCATTTTCTCTCTCTTGTCTGGATGTATATCTAGATGTGTTGAAGAGAGAAATGTAGAGCTGAATTTATAGAACCTGAAAATGGGTGAGTAATAGTAGCATTAGTACCTGCCAAATGACAATTATTAGATGAACATTAAAATAAATCGTGAAAAGTCAAAAATTTTAGATCTTATCGGCGAAAATAAAAGAAAATAACAAAAGAAAAGCAAATCAAAGCAATAATTAATGCAATGGAATTGTGTACGCAATACGCCACTCGTTTGGTATATAAATCCATTAGGATTTATCTCAAGAATCCATTCCTTACTCAGCCACCGCTAATGAACTATCTCTCATCTTTGTGATTGCCAAACACCATTCATTCTTAAATGCTCCGTTTGTGTTTTTCCCTACAAAAATAACACACAAAATCAAAAACTCTACAACATGTATACACAAAATATGAAAACATAAATTACAACAAATTGCATGGGTTGCCTCCCTGCTAGCGCTAAATTTTTCGTCTTCAACCAGACGTGACTGAAATCTATCTGTCAATGAGGTTTCAGCGTCATTTTGGATGTCCGATTAAAGACAATCCCATGAGCATTGCTTTTAAAGGGTCTCTTCCAACAGTAAGGTCGCAGAAAAAAATTTGTCCCATTTAGTGCTTGTGCCACCTTTTTAATCTTTGTTGCTCCAGTAGCTCCTGAAAAGAAAGAAAGAAAATCAGGAGGTCTTGTATGGTGCTTGATTTGGAATAGAAGTTCCATTCTATCAAGCTTCTGGGTGATATCTTTGATTTGTACTCCCCAAAACAGTGATGTTTCGCCTGAATGCACTGGATCTTTAATAAAGTCTAAATTTTACTCCTCCATTTGCTCTGCTTCTTGCTCCACCTTTTCTTCACAAATGTATTTTAAGATTTCCGCGTTCAGTTCTTCATCTGTCATCTGTGAAATGCATGTTCCATAAGTGTCTGCTTGAGGATGTAAAGATGTTTCTAACATTAGGTCTTCATCCTCTGATACGGCTAGAATGGATGGTTCAGGCAGATCTTCTTCAAACATCATTACAAAGCATGCTCCAAGATCTTCATTTTGAGGATTGAAAGTTTGATCCTCCGTTGTTGGTGCAGTTGGTACAAATAGATCAGCTTCATCCTCGTCAGAATCTGAATAATAAAAGTCAAATAGAGACTTTGCTGGTTTGGGCTCTTGAACTGATACCTCTGGTTGTTGATACTGCTCAGCCTCCTCCTCTTCTAAAGTGTCATTGTGATCTGATTGGTACTCGAAGGCTTCATCAGTGTCATCATAAAATTGTTCTTGAGGTATGTAGCTTTGATTTTCTGTTAATTGTCTCATTTGATCTGTCATATTTTGAATGGATGCTGATTGCCTCTGAATACTTTCGAGTTGATTATGGAATGTTTCAAGCATTGTATCCAACTTTTTATCTCTTTTCTCGAACCAATCTTTGAGCATGTCAACCAATTGTTCTTCCTCTGATGGTTCTGGTTTTTGGTGAAGATCATAGTAGGTGGGTGGTGGATAAGATGGAAAATGTGGTTCTGTGAAATATGATGGCTAATCATACCATGAAGGATTTTGATAGTTCTGCCACCCTGAATTGTAGTTGTACTCGCAATAATCGCTTGGGTGGTTACCATTACATATGTCACATATCCACATTGCGTTCTGTTGAGCAAATGTAGTATTGCTTGGTTCTGACATCCAATGAAAGTTATTGGGCTGTACAACAGGCCTCAGAAAACCAGATTGTTGCTCCCAAAATTGGGGTGTATCTTCTTGTAAGGCTCGTAATCTCTCAATCTCCCAATATTGTTCCATTTTTCAATCACCTGAAAATAAAAGAAAGAAATAAAAATTACAATTAAAAATAAAGAAAATTAGATACAAGTAAATTAGATAGCTTCAAAATTAACAACTCAAGAAATATAAGTCCCTGGCAACGGCGCCAAAAACTTGACCGGTGCAATCACATGCCCATAACGCAAGCGCACGTATCGTTCAACTAGTATAAAAATATCGATCCCACGAGGACTTAATTCTTACTATTGTTATTAATAATTGAATCTATTTATTTACAGATATCTAATTATATGGAGAAGGGAATTGATTGCTTTTGGTTGGTTGAATGTGGATTTGCTTAATTAAAATAAACAAAATAAACAAAAGACTCAAAAGAAAATACTAAGTCAAAAGAAAATACTAAGGAAAATAAAAGAAAAGACTCAAAGATCTAGGGTCGTGACTCCACACAATATTGTTAAAAAGATGAATTGATTCCCTTACTTATGTGTAATAATTCAGTGTACTAACCTGGAACACGATGATATGCAAAAGCCTCTTCCGATGGTCAGACGCAAATACCCAGTATAACCCAATTGAACCATATTCCTATGTCAACCACATTACTGATGAGTGGTATTTATACCACTATTTCTTACTCATTTGACCTAATGTTTTGTATTGCTTCTCGAGATTTATGAACGTTTTGATGTGTTTTGTTGTTATTTTGCAGATAAATAAAGTTTGGATAGCACTGGAGGCAATTTGGGGCAAAACCGGACAAAAATACGTCAACGGGAATATTTTCATCTTCTGCGCGTCGCGACGCTGGAGTATTGCGCGCCGCGACTCCCAACATGCACCGGTTTTGCTAAAGTGCGCCGGGTCAACGGGTCAGAATCTGAAAAGTTTGACTTTGCTAACGTGTGCCGTCCACGTGTCAACATCTCAACGGACTTGCTAATGTGCGCTGGTGCCACGTGTCAAGATCTGACGCTGCCGACAATCGCCCTCCACACGTCAGCGTGACGTCATCAATGACGTCATGAACAGTGCCACATCATCAGTGTGACGTAAGCAATGACGTCATGAATAGTGCCACGTCATCGGATAAGAATCTGAGCCGTCGAATCACTGCGTGACACGTGTCACTGTAGCTGGCGTCGCGACGCGGAACTGTTCCAGCGTCGCGACGCCCAGACCCTATCCGTGCCTATAAATAGAGCTCGAGATTTCAGTTTTTGTTGTACCATTTCCTCTCACTAATTCGATGTAATTATGGAGTTCTTCTCTCTCTAAGTTCTTTTAATTTAGTTTTGTAATTTTTAATTACGTTCTGTAATAATAATAAGTTACTTATTTATTTTACAGTTTTTACTATTCATCCATGAGGAGGTAACTTCCCTCAACTAGGGTAAAAGGTAATTCTTTTACTATTGCTTGTTAGATTATTCTCCCATAATTATAATATATTCAAAGTTTTAAATTGGACTTAATAAGGATACCGCCAGATGACCGGCGTAAACACACACGTATAACGCAAGCGTACGTATCGTTCAAGTAGTATAAAAAGTATCGATCCCATGAGGACTTAAAATCTTATCTATTAATTTTTATAAGGTCAAATGATTACTAGTATCTAACAGGTTGTTTGATTGATTTGAAAATGTGACGATTCTAAATTTAAAATTAAGTAAAAGAAATTGTTTAAGGTTGATTTTAAGAAAATTCAATATTAAAAACTATCTAGGGTTGTGATTTATTCCAATATTATTTAAAGATGAAGTGGTTATCTTATAATTGGGTAAAATATTGATTTATTAACCTGGAACACTAAATTATGTAAAAGCCTCTTCCGATGGTCAATTACAAATATCCAATTTAACCTAATTGAACCATATGTCTATGTCAACCAAATTATCTGGATTCATTAAGATTAAGTTCCAATTATGGCTACCCCCGTCCGACAGGTATATTCCTATCCTGTAAGGAAATCTATTAAAGGGTTATCTATCCTCAAAGAAGATCGTGGGTTATTGAGTCTGAGGTCTTAAACTTAAAATACCTATGTCTAGTTCATTTTAAGTTTACCTTATCAATTTTATTAGTGGCCAGTTAATAAAAAGCATTAAGATTAAGACTCAATAAATAAATCTTTATGTTACCCAAATTATAATTTAACCCTTATAAACCGGTGATATTGGATTTTATCACAACCCTAGATTACTAACTTAGTTATGACACATAGCTAGGGCTAGTAAAAACTTAAAAGACGTAAAATGAAAATGCTGAAAAGTAATTGCGGTGAATTAAAATGCTGAAAAGTAAATTACAAATGAAATAAAATGCTAAGGCAAAAAGAATTACTTTTACTACTACTAAATTAGATATCTCCCATAAAATAATATATAAACTTGTGATAATATATTTTACCAACCGACCAATCTGGCGGTATCCTGATTAAGTCAATTAAGTCCAACCAGCCATATAGGTGGTAATATTTGTCCATAATCCAGCCATAAAGGCGGTACCAAAATAAATTTACCAACCGACCAATATAGCGGTTTCCTTGATTAATCAGGTTCAAACCAACAGAAAATAAATTTACCAACTGACCAATATAGCGGTATTCCTTGATTAGTCAGGTTTAAACCAGATTAAAATTAAATTACCAACCGACCAATATAGCGGTATTCCTTTATTAATCAGAATTTTAAATAGTAAATATATTATTTTTAAGGGAGATTAATCTAAATAGCAATAGTAAAATAATTACCTTTCACCCTAGTATAGGGAAGTTACCTCCTCATAGTGAATAGTAAAAACTGTAAAATAAAGAAAGTAAATATTATTATTACAGAACGTAATTAAAATTTACAAAACTAAATTAAAAGAAATTTAGAGAGAGAAACACTCCCTAATTACATAGAAGAAGTGAGAGAATGGTGTACTAAAATCTGAAAATTCGCGGCCTATTTATAGCAAAATTTTTCACTGTTCGCGCGTCGCGACGCCAAGGAGCTCAGCGTCGCGACTCTGGATTTGTCGACGTGGCACGCTGAGGAGGCGACACGTAGCAAGGCGGCTGACTATTCAAGCGACACGTGTCAAGGCGGCTAATTCTCAATTATTGTGATGACGTCATGCTGACGTCATGCTGACGCGGCGACGACGTGGCAACTACGTGGCGATGACGTGGAAACTATGTGGAAATGACGTGGCAAGGCGGCTGACTGTTCACTGTCGGCACAATAGGATTGCGACACGTGGCGACACGTGTCAAGTTGTGATTGGCTGAGGCTGACGTGCAAGTTGACTCGGTTGACTTGCTGACGTGTCTGATGATGTGGCACACGCATGGCAAGGTTGACTTGTTGACCTACTGACGTGGCTGATGACGAGGCGACACGTGTCAAGTCTGAGTGTCGGCAGCATATGATGTTGACACGTGGCACGGCGCACGTTAGCAGATCAGATGTGATGGTGACACGTGGCACGGCGCATTTTAGCAAAGTCAAAACTTCTCAAATTATTGACCGTTGACCCGGCGCATGTTAGCAGATTCGGCGCATGCTGGGCGTCGCGACGCGGAAGGTCTGGGCGGCGCGATGCTGGAAATTACCAAAATGCCCTTTTTCGCCAATTTTCACTGTTTTACTCCAAATCACCTCCAGAATGTCCTGAAACTTTATTTATCTACAAAATAACACAAAACACATCAAAATATTCACAAAACTCAAGAAACTACTCAAAATATTAGATTAAATGAGTGGGAAATAGTGATATAAATACCACTCATCACCAGACTGGTCGGTTGGTAATGTTATTCCGCCTATATGGCTGGTTATTTTAATTCCGCCTTTATGGCTGGTTGTTTTCATTCCGCCTATATGGCTGGTTATTTTAATTCCACCTTTATGGCTGGTTGTTTTCATTCCGCCTATATGGCTGGTTATTTTGATTCCGCCTTTATGGCTGGTTTATATTAAAATGGTTCCGCCTTTATGGCTGGTTGTTTTTAGAATGATTAAATCAAGATACCGCCTATATGGCTGGTTGGAAATGTTTTGCAAAGCTTATATTATATTATGGGAGAAATCTAATTAGTATATAGTAGAAGTAATTCCTTTTACCTTAGCAATTTTATTTTAATTCACTTTCAGCAGTTATTTTACCGCATTTACTTTATGCAATTTTCTTTTAAGTCTTTTAAGTTTTTAGCCCTAATTATGTGTCGTAGCTAAGTTAGTTATCTAGGGTTGTGATGAATTTCAATTTAATCGGTTTATAAGGGCTAGATTATAGTTTGGGTAACTTAAAGATTTATTTATTGAGTCCTAACCTTAAAGCCTTTTTATTAACTGGCCATTAATAAAATTGATTAGGTAAACTTAAAATGAACTAGACATAGGGATTTTAAGTTTAAGACCTTATACTCAATAGCCAACGATCTTCCTTGAGGATAGATAACTCTTTTAATAGATTTCCTTACAGGATAGGAATATACCTGTTAGGCGGGGGTAGCCATAATTGGAACTTGAACTTAATAAATCTAGGTAATTTGGTTGACATAGACATATGGTTCAATTGGATTATACTAGGTATTTGTAATTGACCATCGGAAGAGGCTTTTACATAATTTAGTGTTCTAGGTTATTAAATTGATATATTACCCAACTATATGATAACTACTTCATCTTTTAAATAATATTGAAATAAGTCACAACCCTGGATAGTTTTTTTATAAATTGGAATTTCATCATTTCGCTTAAGAAAAAATTTATTTACTTGTTTTAAATTTAGAATCATCGCCTTTTTCCAACCAAATCAAATCAATCTGTTAGATACCAGTAAACAGTTAACCTCATAAAAATTAATAGATAAGGTTTTAAGTCCTCGTGGGATCGATACTTTTTATACTACTTGAACGATACGTATGCTTGCGTTATACGTGTGTGTTTACGCCGGTCAAGTTTTTGGCGCCGTTGCCGGGGACTTAGTTATCTTTTACTATTAGTTTACGGGTTAGATTTGTTACTTGTATCTAATTTTTCTTTTTACTTATTTTTTTGTGTTTCAGGTTTTCAGACACTTCATGAGACGAACCAGAAGCTTTGAAATCCGACCGCTTGACCCAGAAATTGAAAGAACTATCAGACAGTTGAGAAGGGAAAGGCGAGAAGGCCAAAAAGCCTTAGTCAACATGGAACCTGAACCTTTGGAGGTTGTACCACCAATTCCCATTCGTGACAGAACCATTCCGGTGGTAGATGGCCTCATTTCGTGTATTTTACTTCCTCCTTTACCAGCAAATGCAGGTGACATCAAAACTTGCATTCAGATGATTCAGCAAACAGTTCAATTTGGGGGAAATGCAACAGAAGATCCTAATGCCCACATCAGCAACTTCCTGGAAGTTTACGGCACGTTCAATTACAACCGAGGAGCTGAAGAAGCTATGAGGCTGAGAGTTTTCCCATATTCCCTGAAAGACAGAGCAAAAGCATGGCTACATTCATTACCAGCAGGTTCCATTACAACTTGGAACGCTCTAGCCACAAAATTCCTTGCAAAATACTTTCCACCAGCCATAACTGCAAAGTTGAGAAATGACATCACATCCTTTGTGCAGCAAGATTCAGAATCCTTGTACGAAGCTTGGGAAAGATACAAAGATTTGCTCCGGAAATGTCCTCACCATGAGATTCCAAAATGGCTTCAAGTCCAAACTTTCTATAATGGACTTTCTGGACTGATGAGAACCACAATCGATGCTGCTGCTGGAGGAGCTTTAATGGCAAAAGGAGAAGATCAAGTCTGAGACCTAATTGAAGAAATGGCCAACAACAATTCCTTGTGGCCAACAGAAAGAAGTCTGATTCAAAGAATTGCAGGAATTTATGAAGTTACGAAGCTTGATCAGATATGCAGATTTATGGAGACTCTCAACACTCAAAGCACCACTGGATCCACAAGTTCACCATATGGAGGAGCACCAGAACCACACCAACTTGAAGAGACGGTGAATTATGTCAACAATTTCAACAGACAGGGGAACAATCCATATTCCAACACCTACAACCCAGGGTGGAGGAATCATCCTAATTTTTCATGGAAATTCAGGGGAAAAGAACTATCCACCACCTGGATTCCAGCAACAGAATAAAAGCCAGGAGCAAACAATTGAACCAGTGATGGCAGAGATGCTAGCTCAATTAAAAAGATATGAAGCCATGATTTAGAGCCAATCAGCTTCCATCAAAGCACTGGAGAATCAAATCGGACAACTGGCCCAAAGCTCGTTACATGGATCGAAGATGCTGTAAAATTATATATATATATATATATAATATATATATATATATATATATATATATATATATATATCTGAAGTCTGAGTAATTAAGTTCGCAGGGGTGTCTTAACACCTGGTGCCCTAAAGCCAACTGGTTTGGGAGCCACCGACCCAAAGCTCGCTACATAGACAAATGGTATTGTATATAAATAAAAAATAGAGAAAAAAAATCAGAAAATTATTCCATTGCTACAAAAAGGTGTGAAATCTGATAGAACTTTAGGACAAAAATATTACTCTCTTATCAACTGTACTTATGACTGTTGTGGGCAAAAATGAGTTGATTAATATTTTGTTGGCTGTGTATATGAAGAATGGTAAAAATAATCGGAGAATTTACTTATTCGGTAATTTAGAAAGAAACAAAACAACTAGTAACTTGGAGTAGAATTTTCACCTGATTAGTCACTAACTTCTTTATTCTCTTTTCGCTTGTCTTTTTGCTTTTGTGTGCATTAGTTTTACTAACTTTTTACTTTTGTAAAATGTTTGTGGGTATCATTGTTGTAAACCCTCACGAGACTACACTCGTCCACTAGGGACACCTAGGGGTTTAAAGGCTTGTTGCATATGCTAAATGCAACTGTGATCCCTACGAAAGTGGCTTAGTTAAATTTTATTTTCATGTTATTTTATTTTCTGTTTTGCTCGAGGACTAGAAAAATGTTAGGTTTGGGGGTGTGATGAGTGGTATTTATACCACTATTTCTTACTCATTTGACCTAATGTTTTGTATTGCTTCTCGAGATTTATGAACGTTTTGATGTGTTTTGTTGTTATTTTGCAGATAAATAAAGTTTGGATAGCACTGGAGGCAATTTGGGGAAAAACCGGACAAAAATGCGTCAACAGGAATATTTTCATCTTCTGCGCGTCGCGACGCTGGAGCATTGCGCGCCGTGACTCCCAACATGCGCCGGTTTTGCTAAAGTACGCCTGGTCAACGGGTCAGAATCTGAAAAGTTTGACTTTGCTAACGTGCACCGTCCACGTGTCAACATCTCAACGGACTTGCTAATGTGCGCCGGTGCCACGTGTCAAGATTTGACGCTGCCGACAATCGCCCTCCACACGTCAGTGTGACGTCATCAATGACGTCATGAACAGTGCCACATCATCAGTGTGACGTAAGAAATGACGTCATGAACAGTGCCATGTCATCGGATAAGAATCTGAGCCGTCGAATCACTGCGTGACACGTGTCACTGTAGCTGGCGTCGCGACGCGGAACTGTTCCAGCGTCGTGACGCCCAGACCCTATCCGTGCCTATAAATAGAGCTCGAGATTTCAGTTTTTGTTGTACCATTTCCTCTCACTAATTCGATGTAATTAGGGAGTTCTTCTCTCTTTAAGTTCTTTTAATTTAGTTTTGTAATTTTTAATTACGTTCTGTAATAATAATAAGTTACTTTGTTTATTTTACAGTTTTTACTATTCATCCATGAGGAGGTAACTTCCCTCAACTAGGGTAAAAGGTAATTCTTTTACTATTGCTTGTTAGATTATTCTCCCATAATTATAATATATTCAAAGTTTTAAATTGGACTTAATAAGGATACCGCCAGACTGGTCGGTTGGTAATGTTATTCCGCCTATATGGCTGGTTATTTTAATTCCGCCTTTATGGCTGGTTGTTTTCATTCCGCCTATATGGCTGGTTATTTTAATTCCGCCTTTATGACTGGTTGTTTTCATTCCGCCTATATGGCTGGTTATTTTGATTCCGCCTTTATGGCTGGTTTATATTAAAATGGTCCGCCTTTATGGCTGGTTGTTTTTAAACTGATTAAATCAAGATACCGCCTATATGGCTGGTTGGAAATGTTTTGCAAAGCTTATATTATATTATGGGAGAAATCTAATTAGTATATAGTAGAAGTAATTCCTTTTACCTTAGCAATTTTATTTTAATTCACTTTCAGCAGTTATTTTACCGCATTTACTTTATGCAATTTTCTTTTAAGTCTTTTAAGTTTTTAGCCCTAATTATGTGTCGTAGCTAAGTTAGTTATCTAGGGTTGTGATGAATTTCAATTTGATCGGTTTATAAGGGTTAGATTATAGTTTGGGTAATTTAAAGATTTATTTATTGAGTCTTAACCTTAAAGCCTTTTTATTAACTGGCCATTAATAAAATTGATTAGGTAAACTTAAAATGAACTAGACATAGGGATTTTAAGTTTAAGACCTTAGACTCAATAGCCCACGATCTTCCTTGAGGATAGATAACCCTTTTAATAGATTTCCTTACAGGATAGGAATATACCTGTTGGGCGGGGGTAGCCATAATTGGAACTTGAACTTAATAAATCTAGGTAATTTGGTTGACATAGACATATGGTTCAATTGGATTATACTAGGTATTTGTAATTGACCATCGGAAGAGGCTTTTACATAATTTAGTGTTCCAGGTTATTAAATTGATATATTACCCAACTATATGATAACTACTTCATCTTTTAAATAATATTGAAATAAGTCACAACCCTGGATAGTTTTTTATAAATTGGAATTTCATCATTTCGCTTAAGCAAAAATTTATTTACTTGTTTTAAATTTAGAATCATTGCCTTTTTCCAACCAAATCAAATCAATCTGTTAGATACCAGTAAACAGTTAACCTCATAAAAATTAATAGATAAGGTTTTAAGTCCTCGTGGGATCGATACATTTTATACTACTTGAACGATACGTACGCTTGCGTTATACGTGTGTGTTTACACCGGTCAATTACCTGGATTCATTAAGATCAAGTTCCAATTATGGCTACCCACGCCTGACAGGTATAATCCTATCCTGTAAGGAAATCTATTAAAGAGTTATCTATCCTCAAGGAAGATCGTGAGCTATTAAGTCTATGGTCTTCAACCTAAAATCTCTTTTCCAAGTTCATTTTAAGTTTACCTAATCAATCTTATTAAGGGCCAATTAATAAGAAGCATTAAGACTAAGACTTAATAAATAAACTAAAGAACTACCCATAAAAAGAAAATCAATTATTAAGTGTGGATATTATGTTTCATCACTTCCCTAGAATAAAAATAAAATATTGGGGTTAGGGGATCCACTTTTACTATTTATAATTTAGAAATCTCCTTTACTATAATATAGAATTTAACGGTGATATAGCCAACCAGCCATATAGGCGGTATTCCTTATTAAGTCATATTTAAATTAAGTCCAACCAGCCATAAAGGCGGTAATAGTATTTGAACATAAGCCAGCCATATAGGATATAATTATCTGTCACCTAAAGACCAGTCATATAGGCGGTATCAAATTATGCCAAATAAATAAAACCAGCCAGTAAGGCGGTAATTCCTTTTAATGTGAATAATAAATTTTATATTATACTTAAGGGAGATTAATCTAAATTAAAATATTAAAAGCTTCACCCTTCCCCCAGCGGAAATCTAATTACTGAACATTAAAAGAAAAAAGAAAGGAAGAAGAAAAGAAACTACTACTATTGTTGAAAATAAAAATACATAAATTAAATTACTAAAAATAAACACACAAGATGCAATCCTTAAATTCCTTACAAAAACCTAAGGAAAGCATGAGAATTACAAATGAAATGACTTGGTATTTATAGAAAAACCTAAAGGCTTCCACCAATTTCTCCACTGATTGCTCCACCGATTGCTCCACCAAACACTCCACCAAACATGCCACAAAACACTCCACCAAACACTCCACCAAACATGGCACCAAACAAGGCATCAAACGTGACACAAAACACTCTTGCATGTTTGGTGGAAGTTTGACAATTTTTATTTTTATTTTTATTAATTTTATGTTATATTTTGAAAATGACTATAGTAATTAATCAAAATATACTGGATTGTTTATCAATTTTGGCCTTCCAAAATTCTGAATTCGAAAATATTTAAATCTTAAAGGTTGTAGATCTTTGCGCCTTCTTTAATCTCCAACTTGAATCAGCTCAATCGGATATCGGATGAAAAAGTTATGGCCAAAATACAAAACTAGTGCAAAACTGAAATTTTGGACTGCACTTCGTGACGCGTACAGTAAATTTTCGTTTTTGACCTTTTTTCCTCCAAATTTCATCGTTTTAGCCCCGAGTTGATTCCATTAAGTCCTAATATTATTTTTAGCTGCAAAATAAATTAAAATACATCAAAACGTTCATAAAACTCGAGAAACTAAACAAAATATTAGGTAAAATGGGCGATAAATATTGATATATTTTCCGCTCATCAATTACATCAAAACGCTGGTTCCAAGAACGCAATGCTTGCTTCAATCCATAAATGGATCGAATTAACTTGCAAATCTTGTTTGCATGTTTTGGTACGATAAAATCGCCAGGATGTTGTAAACATCCTCCAAAAAGTTTCTTTTTAAGGAAGGCGATTTTGACGTTCCGCTGTCATATTTCATAAATGAAACATGCAGCATTTGAAAGGGGTTTTATACGGGTGAATCCGGTAACGCAGCGGAAGCGGTGAAAATCCGATTTTCAGATTTCAAAACTTTTTCTCGGATTTATTAAATAAACATATTTATTTAATATTCCAATATTCAAATTATGAAATAAAATTTCAAATGAATCAAATTCAAGTGAAATTACCAAATTACCCTTATATGGTATTTTGTCCATTTTAGTCTGAAATTGATCCAATCAATTTTGAATGATTCTAAATCATTTCTAAGATGAACTTATCATGTTCAAAACATCAAAACACCATAAGCCACAAAAATCCCAAAAAACCCTCACAATGCCGTGAGCCACATTTGGTGGCATTATTGACCATTTGGTCATTTCATGCTTCAAAACTCATCTTAATGAAATCCAATCAACATGAAACTTTGCATGCATCATATACACACATAAATACACAACATATATGAAAACCCCCAAATTTGGAATTGGTTATAACCCTAATTTTTCAATTTCCACAAATTGGACAAATTAGGCCATTTACATTAAATCAAATATTTCAATCATCAATCTTTCAACTAATTCAAGTCTCAACACAATGAAACAACTCAAGATCAAATCTAGGTCATTTAAGAGTGGGTCAACAACTCTAGAATAGCAACTTGGTTTCATAAACCTTAAAAGAGGTTTATTACTACAATAGTTAAACATTTTATTCATACACATGCTCAACACTTTTATCAAACTTTTCCATCATCAAAAACAAGAAATAAAGAAATGAATGACTTAAAACATCACATGTTAAAGCCTAGATCAAAAGGAAACAATTTCCTTACTAATAGTAAGTTTGAGAAACTTACTAAATCCAAGCTTTCTTAAGCTTTTTCTTTTCTTTCTTCTCTTTCTTTGGTTTTGTTCTTCAATGGAGTTTTTAGAAAAGTGTATTAGGTTACCAAATTCAAGTGAAATGAAAACAATATATACTTGTGAAGATATAGCCTTGGCCGAAAATTCACAAACAAATACAAAAAATTTAATTTCATTTTCATTTGGTTCAAGCAAATTAAATATCTAAAACTAACTTTTAAAACTTTTAGATATTTATTTACTTTAATAAAGCTACTACAATCATACAAATCAAATATCCTAACTTTAAATATTTATATTTTAATTAATTTAATCATTTAACAATTAAATAATTAATTAATTAATCAAATACAAATATATTAAATATATGTATAATATTTACATTAAATATTAAAAACATATATTCATTTAGGATAAAAGTCAAATAACTCATTTTGACTATTAATTAATGTGTATTTAAATTAATCAAGTATTAAATGTAAATACACAATAATTACGTAAATGACTATCGGGTCCTTTTTGCACGTATCTTGCGTTTAACCTTTAAACGACTTTATAAATAATCAATATTATTTATTTATGTTGCTCTAGTGCTCTACGAGTATGTTTCATTATTGAGACTCTCTAGGTTCAGGTATATCCGTCACGAAATCAAATTTCATGTCCATAATCTATCCACCCGTAGATTATGACGATCACGGATAATCTCGCTAACCATACAGGTCGAGGTCATGGAAATGTATAATTCCTCCGTCACAGGTATCCGGATAAATCCCAGAGATATAGATGTAAACGTCAAATCTCTATCGGGACTATCCAGTCGACTATTCTATTAGCAATCTCAAAAAGAATGTTTAGAACTAGCTTCTAAACTTACCACGGGCCCATGGTTTTATCTGATTGCTAATCATATGGACTACCTATGCTCTGGTACACAGAACTGACGGATCCTATCTTGACACACATAGGACACCCTGAGGATCTATCTACACCCAACGAACAGGCGGAGGTCTGATCTAAATAGATCGGTGACGTGACTGCCATCTAAGTGTAGAAGATGTCTCATGTGCCCACAATGGCATCTCAAGTCTAAGAATCACAAGTGCTACTCAACCCAAGAAGATTCTTATTGACGCTGGTGTACCATCCATTAAGAATCTTCGGTGAGTCGTTCAGTGTTTATCCACTATAAACACCTACACGTCTATACTAGTCTCCAAGACTTATGGTTCATTGAGAAACCATTGGAATCATATATTCCAGTATACGACATGTACCGGTCTCAACGGGTTTACTATACTGACCAAGTAGTGTAAACCTTGACCAGGAACTGTCTGAGAATGACAACGTCATGATACGACTCAATGTCCGTTGCGACGCTTTTGCAACTGTACCATGACTAATCATTCTAAGGTCA
Organism: Zanthoxylum bungeanum; assembly: GCA_019454045.1. Classification (NCBI taxonomy): domain Eukaryota; kingdom Viridiplantae; phylum Streptophyta; class Magnoliopsida; order Sapindales; family Rutaceae; genus Zanthoxylum; species Zanthoxylum bungeanum. The sequence goes on along the minus strand of SKCR01010934.1, from coordinate 35,405 downwards.
TTACGTCTTTACCATATAAAAGAATAGATTATATTATAGAAACTGCATATATTATTACTAATAATAATGTTTTACAGAAGTATTTAACAAAATACAACCGGGAATTGGCGCTCTGAGCACCAACCCCTACAAAATCTCCCACTTGCTCTAGTGCCAATATCGATTGTATCTAATACCCATCGACTCCACGTGTTTATCAAACAACTTCGGAGGTATGGCCTTCGTCAGCGGGTCTGCTACGTTGTCTTCACTCGGTACCTTGCACACGACAATATCCCCTCGCGACACAATCTCTCGAATGATGTGGTACTTGCGTTCCACATGCTTCGACTTCTGATGCGCCCTCGGTTCCTTTGCTTGCGCAATGGCTCCAGTATTATCACAGTATAACGGAATCGCATTCTCGATACTTGGGACAACTCCCAATTCTGTGATAAAGTTCTTTATCCACACAGCCTCTTTTGCGGCTTCAGAAGCTGCAATATATTCCGCCTCAGTGGTGGAATCAGCTGTAGATCCCTGTTTGGAACTCTTCCAACAAACTGCACCTCCGTTAAGGGTAAAGACAAATCCAGATGTAGACTTTCTATCATCGGGATCCGATTGAAAATCGGAGTCTGTATACCCGTTAACCTGCAGTTCGTTTCCTCCATATATTATCAACTTATCCTTAGTACCTTTAAGATACTTTAGGATATGTTTAATGGCCATCCAATGGTCATTACCTGGATTGGACTGATATCGACTAGTTACGCTAACAGCGAAACTGATATCAGGCCTCGTACATAACATGGCATACATTATGCTACCCAAACACGAAGCATAAGGTTGGTTAGACATTCTAACCTTCTCATCTTCTGTTTGTGGACACATCTTCTTAGAAAGATGAATCCCATGTCTGAACGGTATGTTTGCTGTCTTACAGTTACCAAACTATACCGTTCCAAGATCTTATCTATGTACGTTGATTGGGATAACCCAATCAGCCTCCTTTGTCTATCTCGATAGAGTTTTATCCCTAAAACATAGGAAGCTTCTCCCAGGTCCTTCATGGAGAAATTCTTACAGAGATATGCTTTAACGCTTTGTAACATACCTAAATCATTCCCAATGATTAGGATGTCATCAACATACAGGACTAAAAATACGACCATGCTCCCACTGGCCTTCTGATACACACAGGATTCTTCCGAATTCTTAAGAAAACCAGACGATCTGATAATCTCGTCGAATCGAAGATTCCAACTTCGTGAAGCTTGTTTAAGTCCATAAATGGACTTCTTAAGCTTACATACCATACCCGAGGTTTCGCTGGATGTAAAACCTTCCGGCTGTTCCATATAGATTTCTTCATCAAGAAATCCATTTAGAAAAGCCGTTTTGACATCCATTTGCCAAATCTCGTAGTCATGATACGCAGCTATAGAAAGCAAAATCCGGATAGACTTAAGCATTGCTACCGGCGAAAAAGTTTCATCGTAGTCGACGCCAGGTCGCTGCGTGTAACCTTTTGCTACCAGTCGGGCCTTGTAAGTTTCAACCTTACCGTCAGGCCCGCGCTTCCTTTTGTAAACCCATTTACAACCGATAGGAACAATTCCTTCGGGAAGCGGAATCAAGTCCCAAACTTGATTTTCATGCATTGAGTATCTCTCGGATTTCATGGCACTTTGCCATTTCACGGAGTCGATGTCCAACATCGATTCTCTATAGGTGAAAGGATCTGTCTCTTCAACTAAGAGAACATCCAGACTCTTTTCTTGTATCAAATACAAGCGTTCAGGAGGTCTAGATACCCTTTCCGACCTACGGAGTGTGTGTGTTGAAGGTCCTTCATCTACTTGAACTTCAGGTTCCTCCGTTGGTTCGTTGTTTTCAGGTTGGACTTCATCAAGCTCAACCTGTCTATGATCACCTCCTTCTGACAAAAATTCTACTTCTAGAAATTTTGCGAAGCGAGCTACGAACACATTTCGATGCTCGGTATCATAGAACAGATATCCCCTCGTATTTGAGGGATATCCAACAAACCTAAACTTTTGCCCTCGAGGCGAAAGCTTACTTTGCTGAGTCACCCTGACATAGGCAGGACAACCCCAAACCTTAATATAATTAAGATTCGGTCTCCTACCGAACCATATCTGATACGGTGTCGTAGGAACAGCCTTTGAAGGAATCTTATTCAAAAGATGTGCGGCTGTTAAGAGACAGTAGCCCCATAAGTAATAGGGCAAATCTGTGAAACTCAACATCGATCGGACCATATCCAATAAAGTCCGATTTCTCCTCTCAGATACACCATTGTGCTGTGGTGTACCTGGAGGAGTATATTGAGCGAGAATCCCATTCTCCTTCATATAATCCATGAACTCACCACTCATATATTCGCCGCCTCGATCTGATCGAAGGCATTTAATATATTTACCAGTCTGTTTTTCTACTTCATTTCGGAACTCTTTGAACTTTTCAAAGGTTTCCGATTTATGTCGCATCAAATAGACATAACCGTACCGTGACAAATCATCGGTAAAGGTAACGAAGTATGAATAACCACTGTGAGCAGTTTGACTTAGTGGACCACATACATCAGAATGTACGAGTTCCAGTAAGTTAATGGCACGGTGTCCAACACCAGAAAATGGGGCCTTGGTCATTTTACCCTGAATACAGGATTCACAAGTTGGATAGGATTCAATGGTAAGATCTGGTATCAAACCATTCCTAACCAACTGGGTAAGGCGTTTAACGCCAATGTGACCAAGTCTCATATGCCAAAGTTCAGTATTATTAATTACAGGTAAACTACGTTTATTAACTCCAGTATTTAATATATCTTTTGAAGTTTGCAATGTATAATGACCATGCTGGTTTGGACAACAAAGGATCTGAATATTATTTCTATCATATAAATACAAAGAACTATTCTTAATATTCATACAAAAGCCTTCTGTATCAAGTACAAAAAGTGATATAATATTAGCGACACATCCCGGTACAAAATGACAGTCATGTAACAAAAGTGTCCCATTCGGCAATGAGATCTCGCATACTCCCACTGCAACTGCATCCAAAGAGTCTCCACTCCCGAACCGCAACTGCATCTCCCCTGGCTTCAGCCTCCTACTTTCCTTCAGCACCTGCAACGAATTGCAAATGTGAATGGGACAAGCAGAATCTAAAATCCAGCTGGATGTAACGGCTTCACAAGCCAAAGATAAATCAATAACTGGAAAAATAAAAGTACCTGATGTAGATGCTCTGTCTCTCCTCAGCTGGGCAATGTAATCTGGACAGTTCCTCTTCCAGTGCCCGACCTTGCCGCAGTGGTGGCATTTGTCTTCAGAAGCCCTTTTGGGCTTGGCTATCTTCGCCTGCTGTGTGGAGGACCGAAGGTCTTCTTCTTCTTCCCTTTCTTCTTCTTTCCCTTGGACATTCCTTGGGAAGAAGCAGACAGAGAAGTAGATCTAGGTGGGCGAGTCGGTACTCCCTTCTTCAGATCCTCTTCTGCCGTGAGCAACATCCTATGTAGCTCCTGGTAGGTGCAGACTGTCCCGTGCATGTTGAAGTACATCACAAACTGGCGGAATGAAGCTGGCAGAGAACCAAGAATGACACTCCTACCGAGAATGTCATTCAGGATGAGATTATGTTGCCTCAATTGATCGATCAAATCGATCATTTGAAGAACATGTGGGCTAACACTTTGCCCCTCATCCAGACGCGCATGGAACAGTTCCATGGCGACCTTGTGAACAATAACTTGTTCCTGGTTCTCGAACGATTGTCTTAATCGCGTTATCATACTATAGGAATCTGATGTTCCATAGTATTGTTGCTTGAGTTTCGGAGAGAGCGAACTAAGGATGTATGATTTAACCCTTAAATCATCATTCTTCCAAGCTTCAAAAACTTGGCGTTCCTCCTCTGAAGCATCCTCACCCACTGCAAGGGGTAAAGACCCTCAAGAACATAACCCAACTTTTCGGAATCGAGGACAATCCTCAAATCCAATTCCCAGTCTGTAAAGTTCTCAGCGCCTTTTAGTTTGTTCGCATCTAACATACGCGCAAACTGGTTTGTGGATTGACCCGCCATCGCAAATCTATCATATAGATCACGAAAAACGGTTAGCAGAAATTAAGCAGTTTCATATAATATCAAAAGCATAAACTAGATCATGGATTTTTAATCTAATATGCCCCTCCCACTAAATCATGCAATACTGTAATCCCAAAACAGAATACAAATATTTAATAATTAAATTAAATATAAATAGTGAAAGGTGGATCCCGTGAATATATTTCAGCTCACAGCAGAGGCACGGTCTCGCCTACGTATATTCATCAGGTAGACAACTCATTTGTCAATCACTCAAAAGTGACTCCTAAGTATCCGGTCCTGGCCGTTTCTCGTTGTCGCTGCGAAGGCAGGCCCACAAGGAGACGTACCAAGGTAATACTCGTCAATGATAAACTCAAGTTACTTACGTGACTGACAGCTAGGGCACGTTCAGAATTCCGCTTTTACTTGAATTTATCTAGTATCAGATATACATCCGGTATAAATAAATCTTTATCGGCTACACCCTCACAGCAGAGGCACGGTCTCGGATGTAGTCACAAAGAGATATTCATAAACCGTATTGACAAGACGGACCATATAACATGCATCAAATACAAATTACATTTAAACCTTATTATTAGGGATTTTCCGCTAAGTGTCATACACCCTAAATCTAATCAAATTAGTTCCAAAGCATGCATAAATCAAGAAAACATGATTAAACATTGATTCAATGTAGGCTAAGCATTTTAAGTGGCCTAGAATCAGACTCGCTCTGATACCATTTGAAGGGGTTTTTAGGGTGTTTATGGGGTGTTCCGGTAATCGCAACATCACATAAATCTGAAAATTTTCAGATTTCAAAACTTTTTCTCGGATTTATTAAATAAACATATTTATTTAATATTCCAATATCAAAATATGAAATAAAATTCAAATGAATCAAATTCAAGTGAAATTACCAAATTACCCTTATATGGTATTTTGTCCATTTTAGTCCGAAATTGATCCAATCAATTTTGAATGATTCTAAATCATTTCTAAGATGAACTTATCATGTTCAAAACATCAAAACACCAAAGCCACAAAAATCCCAAAAAACCCTCACAATGCCGTGAGCCACATTTGGTGGCATTATTGACCATTTGGTCATTTCATGCTTCAAAACTCATCTTAATGAAATCCAATCAACATGAAACTTTGCATGCATCATATACACACCCAAATGCACAACATATATGAAAACCCCCAAATTTGGAATTGGTTATAAACCCTAATTTTTCAATTTCCACAAATTGGACAAATTAGGCCATTTACATTAAATCAAATATTTCAATCATCAATCTTTCATCTAATTCAAGTCTCAACACAATGAAACAACTCAAGATCAAATCTAGGTCATTTAAGAGTGGGTCAACAACTCTAGAATAGCAACATGGTTTCATAAACCTTAAAAGAATGTTTATAACTACATAGTTAAACACTTTATTCATTACACATGCTCAACACTTTCATCAAAATTTCCATCATCAAAACACAAGAAAAAAGAAAAGAATGAACTTAAAACATCACATGTAAAGCCTAGATCAAAGGAACAATTTCCTTACTAATAGTAAGTTTGAGAAACTTACTAAATCCAAGCTTTCTTTAAGCTTTTTCTTTTCTTTCTTCTTCTTTTTCTTTGGTTTTGTTCTTCAATGGAGTTTTTAGAAAAGTGTATTAGGTTACAAAATGAAAATGAAATGAAAACAATTATATACTTGTGAAGATTAGCCTTGGCCGAAATTTATCAAACAAATACAAAAAATTTTCATTTCATTTTCATTGATTTAAAGCAACTTGCATAAATATCTAATAACTACTTTATAGATATTTATTTACTTTAATAAAGCTACTACAAATCATTACAAATAAAATCCTAACTTAAAATATTTATATTTTAATTAATTTAATCATTTAACAATTAAATAATTAATTAATTAATCAAATACAAATATATTAAATATATGTATAATATTTACATTAAAATTAAAAAACATATATTCATTTAGGAAAAAGTCAAATAACTCATTTTGACTATTAATTAATGTGTATTTAAATTAATCAAGTATTAAATGTAAATACACAATAATTACGTAAATGACTATCGGGTCCTTTTTGCACGTATCTTGCGTTTAACCTTTAAACGACTTTATAAATAATCAATATTATTTATTTATGTTGCTCTAGTGCTCTACGAGTATGTTTCATTATTGAGACTCTCTAGGTTCAGGTATATCCGTCACGAAATCAAATTTCATGTCCATAATCTATCCACCCGTAGATTATGACGATCACGGATAATCTCGCTAAACCATACAGGTCGAGGTCATGGCAAATGTATAATTCCTCCGTCACAGGTATCCGGATAAATCCCAGAGATATAGATGTAAACGTCAAATCTCTATCGGGACTATATCCAGTCGACTATTCTATTAGCAATCTCAAAAAGAATGTTTAGAACTAGCTTCTAAACTTACCACGGGCCCATGGTTTTATCTGATTGCTAATCATATGGACTACCTATGCTCTGGTACACAGAACTGACGGATCCTATCTTGATACACATAGGACACCCTGAGGATCTATCTACACCCAACGAACAGGCGGAGGTCTGATCTAAATAGATCGGTGACGTGACTGCCATCTAAGTGTAGAAGATGTCTCATGTGCCCACAATGGCATCTCAAGTCTAAGAATCACAAGTGCTACTCAACCCAAGAAGATTCTTATTGACGCTGGTGTACCATCCATTAAGAATCTTCGGTGAGTCGTTCAGTGTTTATCCACTATAAACACCTACACGTCTATACTAGTCTCCAAGACTTATGGTTCATTGAGAAACCATTGGAATCATATATTCCAGTATACGACATGTACCGGTCTCAACGGGTTTACTATACTGACCAAGTAGTGTAAACCTTGACCAGGAACTGTCTGAGAATGACAACGTCATGATACGACTCAATGTCCGTTGCGACGCTTTTGCAACTGTACCATGACTAATCATTCTAAGGTCATTACGTCTTTACCATATAAAAGAATAGATTATATTATAGAAACTGTATATATTATTACTAATAATAATGTTTTACAGAAGTATTTAACAAAATACAACCGGGAATTGGCGCTCTGAGCACCAACCCCTACAGCATTGGCAAGCATTATCCAAATGGATTTAATCATGGCAACGGGTAAAATATTTCTCTTAATCGACACTATGTAGTTGATGACAATACCCTTTTCTGTACAAGCCTAGCTTAGTACGTTTGTATGTTGCTATCCATGTATGTCTCCTTGACGACCTTTTCGTACCAATAGGCACAATGCCTTCCGGTACATCAACAGTGTCCAAACTTGGTTGGTATACATGGAATCCAATTCGGACATTATGACCTTTGCCATAATAGGGAGTCGATACCTTGTATCACTTTCCTCATACGTAGCCAGTTCGTCTTCCTCAATAAGATTGATTCTTTATGAGGTGAGATCAGAAGCCCAACCTCTTACTAAGTTATTTTTTGACTCTCTCCGACTTACGTGGTTCTGTGTTTTTCGAAGATTATTGGTACAGTTTCATCCTTGATGAACTGTTTGTGTTCCATTAAGGATTCGGTGCCTAGAACAGTATTACTCCAATTTTCATCGAGTTTTACTTTCCTCTCAATTACCACTGCATATAGGTATTCCTCTCGCATGGAGAGAAACAATTACATTGTTCTCTTATGAGTTGTATAAGTACTATACTTTGGTTTCCCTAGGACAACCTAAAAATTAGGCACTTATCCGATTTGGATTATAGTTTGGTATCATCCAAACGTATGCCCAGCATATCCAAATCTTTAGGAATGAGAAACCTAGTTTCTTTCCTGTTCATATCTAATATGAAGTCTGTCTAATAGATTTTCATGGAACTTTATTCAAAATAAGTATTGCACTGTTCAATGCGTATCCCTTGAAGGAAAATGGTAGCTCAGAGCGACTCATAATTAACCTTACTATGTCCAACAAAGTTTGGTTTCTCTCTTCGGACACACCGTCAAATTGAGGTGTTCCGAGAGGAGTCCACTATGAAAGAATACCATGTTCTTTCAAATGGTTGAGAAACTTATTGCTTAAGTATTTTCTGTTGGACAGTTATGACCCATAGCGTCACTATTTGTACAGATCATGGTGTTGTTGTACAAATTAACTAAGTGACAAAGGAAATTGCTCTTTTATCATTTATGATTAGATCACCAAGATGTATAAATGATGAAAGGTCCATATGATTAGTTCCTGGATTGAGATTATATGAGACAGTATCAATCCATAAAGGCTTAATCATTAAATATCCCTAGTCGTAGTATTATCGAGATTGGATATCGATAATGCGGAATAGACTAGTATTACACTTGTACGCGTTGTGATGGCATAACAGTATAGTTCTCATATATTTGGGTATAGGATACTCATGCAAGTGTAGTATGAGGTTGTGTTTTACCGATGGTACGGAAAACAGCTTCGCTCTGGATAGACCCCTCGGAATTCCATTGGTAGTATTACTATGTGTCTATGGAAGTCCGAATCAGGGTAGGTGTATTTGGTCTTAACGTGAGACTTGCACCGCTAATACTTGCGACAATCAATGTACTTTGGTTTTGGTCGTCCAGGGCTTTAACTGGTTCTGTGTACACCTCTTCTGGGTATATTGAGAATCGTAGTGTATTGGGTGTGATGTCGAGATAGAAGTATCACTCCAGTAATAGTGGAGATGATGATCACGTATGATACGGAACTGGTTCTCTTATATGCTGCAGCTATCGGGATATTATGACTAGGTCATGTTTATCCGATTATAGAGACTAGTTACCAGAGATCCGATATGTGCTTCGTACGGGGCAGACACATTTCCAACCCCAGGCCTTGCACGTGACATCCGATGTTGGATCGTAATACGCAATACTACGTATACTACGCCTGATATAAATCACATATTCCTGTAAGGATATTTCTGGAGAATTGGGTAGGCATGGCGCTTTGCTAGAAGCCGACCTTGTCTTGTAAATCGGTACAAACGTAGTATTTACGTGTTCGGATAGTCCGACGACCGTATTTACTGCCAACATATCTGGGGATCTCATGGGTCGCTTCCCGAAGATTCACCGATGACGTATGACTCGCACTTTATTAATCTGGGATTAATTAGTTAAGAGAGAAAATTAATCTGGGATTAATTACGGAGATATTTTATCTGGGATAAAATATCATTTAAAAGAGAAAGAACGATTAATTTGGAATTAATCGATAAAATAATATATTTGATATATTATACGAAATTAGATTTTGATGTGGAATTGAAATTAGATTTTAATTCGGGCGAACGAGTTAATTTAGAATTAATTCGTCAGCGACGTGAATAGTAATTTTGCTAGGCATAATTATTTAATTACGTCACAACGGAAAATTCGTTAATCTGGAATTAGCGAACCCGAGCCTGGGGGTGTTTGCGGGCGCACTCGCATTGCGAATTTAAGTGCGGCCCACAAGTCACGTCAAGCGTCAAATCATTAGTCACATCAAGCGTCAAATCACTTGTCACTTTGAGTGATGTGACAATTTGTCACTTGATTGATTGATGGAAGTGGTTGAGATGGCTTTAATGCCATTTACCAAAATTTGGAATTTGGTATATCATTCATTGATTTTTTGAAAATCAAACCTAACACATTTCTCTCTTCCTCTCCCTCTCATTCACGCCCAAGGGCTGAATTTTCTTCCTCTATTTCACTGGTTTTGCCGAGAATGAAGAGGAGAAGCAAGGTGATTTTTGTGGCAAAAATTACCAAGTGCTAGCACACATTCGGGGTCTTGCGAAGGTGATAGGGAACCGCACTTGTGAGCCTGGAATCACAACACAAAAGCTTGGAGCTTGGAGGACCAAGATGGCCAAATTTTTGGAACTTCAAAACAGCCCACTGCTGAGCATCTTGCAAGGGGAAAAAGGTTTTTGTTGTTCGTCGCATCGCTCAACCGCTCAATGTAAGTATTCCGCAACTTCCTTGATGTATTCGCACGTGTGTTTCATTGCTTTAATCGATCCTCGGGACCGTAGAAACCCAACATTTTCCACCACGGTCTAACCGTGACGGTTTAATACTTTAACCAGTCTGTCTGTCTACTTCTTGTCGAAATTTTTTGAATTTATCAAAAGTTTCTGACTTGTGTTTCAAAAGAAACACATAACCATAACGCGATTCCACATCCGTAAAGGTTACGAAGTGTTCATATCCACCTCTAGCTTAGCTAGACATGGGCCCACTTATGTCACTATGAACAAGGGCTAACAGATCAGTGGCACTTACACTTTTACCAAGTAAAAGGTATTTTAGGCAATTTGCCTAATAAACTAGATTCGTAGACATCATTTGATTAGAATCAAATCCGTCCTAGTACCCACTCTTCGAAAGTGTGGATATACGAGTCTTGTTAATGTGTCCCAGACAACAATGCCACAAATAAGTCTCATCTGATTAATTCAGTTTGAGCTATTTGTTTGTCATGTTATATTTTTGAGATTCATTTATATTCAAAATATAAATACTGTTATTCATATCTAATGTGCTTATCTCAATATCATCTTTATAAAATAAAACATTTAGTGTTCTAGAATATAAAGTTATACCCGCAATGAGTTATGCTTAGATATAGAGATAATGTTTCTAGTCAAACTAGTTACATTATAACAGTTTCCTGATTTAAGTACACACCGAAAGGTAGTTCCTAAACTTAGGTTTTTACGGTTAAAACAGCGACTCTCGAAGCCAGTCTCCTGCTAATCAATAGATTCTGCACATCAGTACATATTTATGTACCACATCTTGTATCAAAAATCCAATTTTGAAACTAGTAGTGAACATGTTTATGACAAACATGCTTGAAGTCGGAGCCTTGCCCCTCTTCACTTCCTTCATGTATGCCTTGTCCATACGACAGTCACACTTCTAGTGACCCCGTTTGCCACAGTTTAGGTAGAGATCTTGGGATATGTCACTTGTTTTCCTAGAAGACTGTGATGATTTTGCCTTTGCCTTTTTCCACAACCCGAAGCATTCGGCCAAGCCATGGCCTTCTGGGATGTCGAAGTAAGATGCGCTTTGCGCTTCTTGTCTTTTTGCAAACTCTGACTTTGTCTCCTTGAGCATAGCCATTAACTCTCCAAAAGTTTTCTATTGCAGTTAGTACTTCTAAGATCTAAGAATATGTCTATGAAGATCATTCAATTTCAACATCATGGTTTAAGGATCTAATCCTTACTTCGGACGAAGAAATTAAATAGTTATTGCGGCAAGCATAACAGATTAAGCACTAAAGTTATCATCACATGAATCTTCCAAAGATCATGCTCTACTATTTGCTCAACTCCGGACTCAGGCTCTATATGTCACTCTATCAAATAAAGTAACTTCTCGGTTCCCAAGACTATCCTGAGGTTCTATTCCCAATCTGAAAATTAAAGCCGTTTAAAGACATTTTCACCTAGGATTATGTTCTAAACGTTAATCTTTCGGTTATCTTGATTCCAATAGTCCAACTATCCAATCAACGATTTCGGGTACAATTGTATATAATGATTACTATAGTCTAACTATATAATCAACTATAATTGATCGGTTATATTCAAATGTATTGATTACTATAATCCAATTATATAATCAACTACAAATTGAAGTAGTTTGAATACAGTCCAACTGTTAAATTAAAACAACAATTAAATATTAGTCCAACTAATATATTAATAATTAATGATGAAGAATAAAATGAACGCATACTGGCAAGTATCTAAACGAAATTGCAAATTTAATACTTGTATCCCACTATTTTTCGACGAGCCTCTAACCCTCTGTGGAGTACTCGGGAAATCTAGTTTCCTAGTGGGCTAGGATCCCGTTAAATAACACACAATCTTTACTTTGGCCAACAAATTGTATGATACTTAACTAGGTAGATCTCTAAGATCAATTGGATCTCATCCAAATCCTAGATCCAGTAGGTGGACCTCCAAGTTCGAAACATATATACAATATATATGTCGATATATCTAATATATTTTCCTAATCTTTTTCCTCTGAATCAACTAAGCCTTGGCTTTGGCACAACAAGCTTAATGATTCCAGTTAAGCGGGACCCATTGACTTTGGAAAGCTTCGTAATCAATGTCGATGGACAAGAAATGATCTTGACTTTGGCCAACAAATCACAAAATGGACAAGACATACGATATAGAACAAAGCCTTCATGATTCAAAAACATCTGCGATGGACAAAGGTCTTGACTTTGGTCAATAAACCAGTGCCAATCTTGGATCTTGAGAATGAATCACTCAATGGAAGGAAATCGCTTAAAATTTGTTGAGGGTTTTTCGCGTAATTGGCAACCAATTAATTATCTTTGATTAGGTCTTATCATACACCCTTAAGCATGCATTCTAAAAGCATAATAAGACGTGATAAATAAAATAATAATGATATGCGGATGAATATATAATACATTTTGTTCCTATAATAAATCTCTCCATTTCCTCTCTCCCGCTAGCACTATTCTTACTTCTACCAAATAACATAACACTTTTAAAGAAACCTCATTTACATTGAGGGGAATAGGTGAGAAGAGAAATACAAAGAGTCAAGAGGTAATAGGCTAGACACGCAGGTCCAATTTAATAAATTCTAAATTTATTACAATAATTTCCAAAATTGTCCTCACCCATCTAATATCCATCCGATATACATTATTCATACATCACATCCATGTATTCACACAAAGCATGTTATCAATCAATCTAATCCAATTAATTAATCTTTGATTTAATGATCATCCAATGTTCAAACAATGATTTGATTTGCTCGAGTGCAACTCATTTAAGAATAAGTACTCAAAGTACGAATTCTTGAATTATATCAAACTACAATTTAAATCTAATTTAATTTGTATTCAATACCAATTCTATATTTAATTTCAAATTAAATAATTACATTTTTAAATACGCCTATACGACTTAGATTCTAAATATAATCAAATGGGTCTCAAAGCCCAATTAACATCCAATGTCGTTTAATTAAAGTCCAATGGGCTTTCAATTAATTTCTTAAGGCATGGACTTTGGTCAATATGGGTCAAACCCAAATACCAAAGCCCAATTGCGGAATCACCATGTTTGCCAAGAAATCAATTTCGGCCCATTAGGCCCAATTAAACTTTAAAGGCCCAATTATCATATTTGGACTTTATGGAAATAGTTTTAGGCCTAATTGGATCCAACCAATTATCTTAAACCAAACTTGGCCCAACCAAGCCCATTAAGCCCAAATACAACATTTCTAACCCAATTCCAAATTAAGCCCAATTAATTAAAATCTAAAATTCCAAATTTCACAATTTAATTAATTAAAGTGTATTAACCATAATTAATTAGTTAAATCAATATTTTCAAAACACTAATTACACTAATTAATCATGCTCTAATCTATCAACTTATGTCCAACACAAATTGAAGCAAAATCAATCCAACATGATTTCCAATAGCTCACAGCAATAAGGGATTTTTATATTCAATTTTGATTTCAATCCAATTAAATCACAAGTCAATATATCCTAACCTTTTTAAACACATCCAATGGCTTAAAATGAAAATCACAATGAGCTTCTAGGGTTAATCAAATTCGGCCAATGTAAGCAAAATTAGAAAATTAATCCAATCAATTTTTCATAAAATTAATCATGCATAACTCTTAGTTATCATAATCTAAGCATACTCAACCAATCAATTTAATGAAATCATGATTCAAGCAAAAATACCCAAATTCAAGATTATGAACCCTAATAAATTTCATGCTTAATCAAGGCTCTGATACCATTGTTGGGTTTTCTAGGTCAAACCAAGATCAAATTAAGCATATGAAATGTGTGAATACGCAAAGAAGATAGCGGAAAATACTTACAATGCTCGGTTGGATGTTGAAGAGAAGTTCAAAACTTTGCCTCCATGGAAGTTGCTCCAAGCTTTCTTTGATGTATGTTGAGCTTCCAAGCTTTGTGAATGAGATTCCAAACTCATGGAAAAGGTTTCCATATCACCTTTATATAACTCCTTGAGTGCTAGCTCTAGAGATTTTGAATCAAAAATCATAAAATGTAAAGCCAAGCTTCATGCCACAAAGAGAGAAAAATGGAGGCCATTATTCGGCCATGGAGAGAAGAAAGAAAAAATGTGTTTTTTTTTTTAAATTGTGTAATTGATTTCTCAAATGAATAATGTCATATACCAAACTTAAAATTGATATATGTCACTTTCATATCAATTTGAATGATGCTTGTGTAAAAAACAAGCAACCATCAAAATCCCATCAACTTCCATCAATAAAAAGTTGATAAAGTTGACTAGGTGATGTGACAAGTGTGGGCCCCACTTTAATTCAAAATCCGAGTGGGCCCTCAAACACATTCCGGGCTCGGGTTCGTTAATTCTGAATTAACGGATTTTTCGTTGCAACTTAATTAAATCAAATTTAATTAAATAATTATGCCTAGCAAAATTACTATTCACGTCGCTCGCGAATTAATTCTAAATTAATTTGTTTGCCCGAATTAAAATCCAATTTTAATTCCGCATCGAAATCTAATTTCGTTTAATATATCAAATATTATTTTATCGATTGATTCCGAATTAATCGTTCTCTCTCTTCAAATAGTATTTTATCCCAGATAAAAAATTTTCGTAATTAATCCTAGATTAATTTTCTCTCTCTACTAATTAATCCCAGATTAATTATGTTCGAGTCATACGTCATCGGTGAATCTTCGGGAAGCGGCCCATGAGATCCTTGAATATATTGACAGTAAATTCGGTCGTCGGAATATCCGAACATGTGCGTACCTCGTACCCCGTTCTTACCGATTTACAAGACATGGTTGGCTTCTAGCAAAACACCATGCCTATCCAATTCTCCAGAAATATTCTTTTAAGGAATATGTAATCTATGTCAGACGTAGTATACGTAGTATCGCGTATTACGATCCAGTATCGGATGTCACATGCAAGGCCTGGGGCTGGAATTGTGTCTGCCCCGTACGAAACATATATCAGATCATGGCTGGTACTAGTCTCTATAATCGGATAATCATGACCTTGTCATATTATCCTGATGGCTGCATTAATTAAGAGTATTAGTTCCGTATCCTACGTGATCATCATCTCCATATGACTGAAGTGATACTTCCGTCTTGACATCATACCTAATACACTACGATTCTCAGTATACCTAGAAGAGGCGTACACAAAACCTGTTAAAGCCCTGGACGACCAAAATCAAAGTATACTGATTGTCGCAAGTATTAGCGATGCAAGTCTCAGGTTAAGACCAAATACACCTACCCTGATTCAGATTCTCATAGACACATAGTCATACTACCAATAGGATTTCGAGGGATCTATCCAGAGCGAAGCTGTTTCCATACCATCGGTAAACACAACCTTCTATTACACTTGCATAAGTATCCAATACTTAAATATATGAGAACTATACCGTTATCCTCCTACAACGCGTACAAGTGCAATACTAGTCTATTCCGCATTATCGATGTCCATCTCGATAATACTACGAGGGATTATTTAATGATTAAACCTTAGTGGAATAATATTGTCTCATATCTTATTAATTTGGAACTAATCATGTGGACTTTTATCATTTATATATCCCGGTAATCCAATTACAAATGATAAAAGAGCAATTTTCATATAGTTCAAAAAATAATGAAAGAAAATGAAGCGTCATGGAAGATTTGGACCTTAAAAACATGTCAATTGGACAATGAGCCAAAAAGCATGTGAATGACATTATTTACACCGAAAATATTCAAATCCATCCCATCGCAAAGCATAGCCTAATTAACAGTACCACATCATCATCGTCGTCGTCATTCTCATCATCATCATCATTGTCTAGGGATAATACCTTCAATGTCATTAATATTTTTCATAGTACCTAATAAGTCCTTAATTTTTCTACATAATTTTTAGGTCAATGCTATTCATGGTTGGTAAAAAATCATAAATCTCGATCAAAATTTGTGATCAAGTATAGAATTGAGGATGAAAAATCGTCTCAAATAAAAATTTGATTACGATTCGAAACGATTTTTCATTTTCATTCAAAAAATCGGTTGATATTCGAGATAATATTTTATCCTGAAACATAATCAGGACATGATGAGATGAGACCGAGATATACCGATTGCCATTCCAATTATTATTTTAATAATAACAATATAAAATATAATACTGATCAATCATAGAATACTTGATATGACATTACAGGGTAAATGTGATATAAAGTCTAATTAGGTGGCTTAAAACCTCAAAAGACTTCCAATTGAGTCTTATATATATGAAAATTTTCAAATCTTAAAGAAACAACCAAAAAATTTATATTATGTAATAGTAGAACAACACATAAAATTCTATTATATAATAGTAGAATCACATATCATTAATATAAAAAACATTATATATAACATATCACCCGTGTTAAAATTAAATTTAAAATACTTTTTATATTTAATATAATTTTACATATATATATTTACTAATATGATACCAAGAATCTCTCCTGAGATTATGGGTAAAAAAAAGACTTGGGTATTGACTGTGGAGTCCAAGTCTACGTTATTGTCGGGGTTACCCAACATTAAAAGCATAATTAATTTCCCCAATAATTAAAAGCATAATTAATTTTCTTCGCACCTCTTCTCGTTCTAGGACGAAATCGTCCTGAGGGGATTTATCGGCCAACAATGAAAAATTCTGATTTCTAATAATACGAAATTAATATTTTCAATGTCTTTTATATGAACTAAAGTTGGGGAGAATTTCTTCAATGTCATTAATATTTTTCATAGTACCTAATAAGTCCTTAATTTTTCTACAGTTATTTTTAGGTCCATGCTATTCACGGTTGGTAAAAAATCTTAAATCTCGATCAAAATTTGTGATCAAGTATAGAATTGAGGATGAAAAACGGTCTCAAATAAAAATTTTGATTACGATTCGAAACGATTTTTCATTTTGATTCAAAAAATCGGTTGGTATTCAAGATAATTTTTTTATCCTGAAACATAATCAGGACATGTTGATAATGTTTGGGTTTGTTTGATAATGTTTACACAATGGAAGAAGGAAGGAATAGAGTGCATACATTGATCGACACTCTCAAAACCTCATGCTTATTGTTGGATGGTGATGTTGAAGATGAAGTTAAAAAGTTTTATTCACATCTAGACAAGTCAAGAATATAAGAAAAATCTTGAAAATTAATGCTACAAGATCTGCCATAATTAATTTCCCCAATAATTGATGCCTGGGTTGGATTCAAGACATATCCTTTAACAAAAAATTATATCCACCCAACGTTGGTCTACTTTAATAAATTATATCCTCATTCTAAAAGGAGAGAGGCTGAAAAAAAACTCAACAATAAGCATAACCTTTATCAAGTCAAGAATCACTTATCTGCAATCAATCAGTTTTCAGTTGATCTTTCTGTCTAAGCTTTTCAGAATTACTTTGATTTTTTTCTTTGGTTTCTCACATTTTCTTGTTTCTTATATTTACATTTAATTGTGATCTGCTGCTGATCAAACGTTTTATTCACATCCAGAGACAAGTCAAAAATATAAGAAAAATCTTGAAAAATTAATGCTACAAGATCTGACAAAAATTGGTTTTGGTTTTGGTTTTGGTTTTGTTTTTGGTTTCTCTTGTTATGAGGTAGATACTCAATCTAGAAGACAGAGCTACAAGAAACAGAAGGGGAAAAAAATACTCAACAGATCTGCCCATCAATCTGTTTTCTTGATTCTGTTTCTGATATTTTCTTGTAGTTATAATCTGCTTTATTAACATTAGTCAAAAACCACATTTATATTAATTTTATAGTTTAATTTTCCTTCATTCTGTTTCTGTTGTTGGCCTTTGATTGGCTTTACATTGTTAATTTTTCATGAAAGTTCAGAAGAAACAGGGCAATGGCTGCAGAAGTGGCTCTTGCTGGTTTTTCCAGTATTGTAGGAGCTGCAAAGTATTTCGTCAAGAAGATTCAACAGGAGACATCTTATTTGTTCAAGTACCAGAGCTACATAGATGGCTTAAAGAAACAAGTGGAAGAGGTGGGATATAGAAGAGAAATGGTGGAGCAACCAGTTAACCACGCTAAACAACAAGGCGATGAGATTTATAAGGGTGTTGAAGATTGGCTGAAGAGTGTCGATGACTTTACTGAAAAAGTTGTAAAACCCTTCAATGGCTATGAAGATGAAGCCAAGAAGAGTTGCTTTGAAGGGTCGTGTCCGAATTTGTTCAAGCGTTACAGTCTCAGCAAGAAAGCGGAGAAGGCAGCAAAAGAAGGTGCCGATCTCTTGGCCAGAGGCAACTTCCCTAAAGTTTCCCACCGTAACGAAGCTCGAGACCTGGAGAGGAAAGTGGAGCAGCTTGAACTTTTAAGAGAAAGGGTGGAAATAAACGTTGGGCGTGCTGAAAGACAAGGGGAACTGATATTTAAAGATGTTAAGGATTGGTTGATTCGCGTGAAAGACTTCAGTGACAAAGCAGTCAACGCATCAGAAGAAGTCGACCGTCTCTTGAGAGAAGGCAACTTCCCTAAAGTTTCCTACCTTCCTGCTCCAGTCAGGACAAAACTCAAGAATGTCAAAGATTATGAGCAATTTGATTCAAGAATGAAAGTTTTTCAGCAAGTTATGGAGGCATTGAAGGATAACAAGTTCAACATAATTGGGGTCTACGGTATGGGTGGCGTTGGTAAAACCACGCTAGTCAAACAAGTTGCCAAGCAAGTGGTGGAAGATAAGTTGTTTGATGAGGTAGTTATGGCTGAGGTAACACAGACCCCAGATCATATGGCAATTCAAAACAAATTTGCTTATGATTTAGGCATGAAATTTGATCTGAATGAAAATGTACACAACAGAGCTGAAAAGCTCCGTGAAAGATTGAAGAAAGAAAAGAGGGTTCTCATAGTACTAGACAATATTTGGAAAAAAATTGAGTTTGAGGAAGTTGGAATTCCTTTTGAGAATGATAAGAAAGAAAGACGGTGCACAATAATATTGACGTCTAGAAGACAAGATTTATTGAGCAATCAAATGAATTCTCGGAAGAATTTCTCGATTGAAATTTTATCTAAGAATGAAGCATGGCAGTTGTTTGAGAAGATAGTTGGTGATTCAGCTAAACAATCTGATTTTCAACCTACAGCAGTTGATATTGTTGAAAGATGCGGAGGTTTGCCTGTTGCGCTGAGTACAGTTGCAAACGCACTTAAAAATAAGAGGCTTCCAATTTGGAAGGATGCGTTGAAACAGTTAAGAAGTTCCAATCGAAGAGAAATTGCTGAAATGGATGCTAATGTGTACTCTTCCATAGAGTTGAGTTACAACTTTCTGGAAAGTGATGAAGCAAAATCTCTGTTCCTTCTTTGTGGTCAATTTAGTGAAGGCCATCCTATAAAAGTTCGTTGCTTAATAAGACATGGTATGGGTTTGGGTTTGTTTGAAAATGTTTACACAATGGAAGAAGGAAGGAATAGAGTGCATACACTGTTTGAAAATCTTTATTGTTGGATGGTGATGTTGAAGATGAAGTTAAAATGCATGACGTCATTCATGTTGTTGCTGTTTTGATTGCGGCAGAGAAACAGTTGGAATGTCCCCAACTCAAGTTATTGTTATTTACAAAGGGTGATAGGTCAATCATTCCAGATCCCTTTGTTGAAGGGATGGAAGAACTCGAGGTTTTACATTTGGATGACGGACGTTGTGTCCCTTCATTACCTTCATCACTTGGTTGCCTCATTAACCTTAAAACATTGTGTTTAGAGAGTTGCGACCTAGAAGATATAGCAATAGTTGGTCAGCTAAGGAATTTAGAGATTCTCAGCTTTCGAGATTCCAATATTCAGCAGTTGCCACTTGAAATTGGACAATTGACAGGCTTACAGTTGCTAGATTTGAGCAATTGTTGGTGGCTTCAGGTGATAGCATCGAATGTCATATCAAGATTATCTCGATTAGAAGAGCTATATATGGATAGATTTACTCATTGGGAGAAGGTTGAAGGAGGCGAAAATGCTAGCCTTGCTGAGTTGAAGGGATTGTCTAAGCTAACTACTTTGGAGATATGTATTCCCGATGCTGAAATTATACCGCAGGATTTGGTGTCTATAGAGTTGGAAAGATATATGATACTTATAGGAGATATATATGACAGGTTGGGTAAATATAAATCACGAAGATCGATGCAATTTCGTGGGCTAGGGATTCACAAGATGAAAATGCTGTTGAAGAGAATTGAAGTTCTTTATCTAAACCAATTGGAGGGTTTCCCTATTGTCGTTCATGAATTAGACGACAATGAAGGTTTTCCATTATTGAAACATCTTCATATAGAAAAATGTTCTGAGATTTTACACATTATCAGTTCAGTAGAACTCCTTCATTGCCAAGTATTTCCCATGCTAGAGTCACTATATCTTTCTAATTTGATCAACTTGGAGCAAGTGTGTCAGAGGCAACTCATAGACAATCAATCTTTCAGCAATTTAAGGGTTATAAAAGTTATGGAATGCGTCAGATTGAAGCAGCTCTTCTCATTCTCCATGACCAAAAACCTTTTGCATCTTCAAAAGGTTGAAGTGAACAGTTGCGATAACTTGGAAATGATTTTTGGTACGTGTTGAAAGTAATTGTACGATTATTGGTTATAGCTAATTATTTTGAAAAAACAACAACTACCTATTGACAGAGATTAAAATATTATTTTGATTTATAGGACCCAATATGGAAAAACCAAAAACAACATTGGGAATCAAAGAAATCATTGCAGAGGATGATCTTCATGAGAAGGTATTAAAATTTACACATATTGATAATTTTATTTTAAGTATTAGTATTGCTTAATCCTAAATCATCAAAAGAATATTAGACACCAAAAATAATTTTCTCTTGCAGGTTATTTTTCCAAATTTGAAGAAATTGAAACTCAAATCTCTTCCAAAATTAACAAGTTTTGTGGTGGGAGTTAAATCAAATGAATTCTCCATGAACATATCGGAAGAGAACATCCATCATCTGTTTCATGAAAAGGTTTTTTTTTTTTTTTTTTTAAATAAATTATTTTATTCAGATTAATTCTCATTATTTTCCTTCTCTTCTTATCTTCTAATTTAATTAATGTTTTTAAAGTGAATTTTGTAAGGGGAGAAATTATATATATTCTAAAATTTACACATATCTTAATAAACAAAGTTTATTCCCAACGAACTCTTGAGACGCGTGGAAGGGTTAACAATTCTTTTCAAAACAGAACAACCAGGAGCTCAGCCAAAAAAAAAAAATGGTATTCGAACTCAAAGCAAAACCTAGCCACTTTGATTTCAATGAGAATCAATCAAGGATTCTATTTGATTAGGCAATAAAAAACCGAGTGTACAGAATAATAGAATATGTAAAGAAATTTTTAAAGTATAAATTATCCCATCATATTATAAGTTATCATTGATTATGCAGTTAATTAAATTGTGGTGTTGAATTTTTATCTTCAGGTAGGATTCCCGAGATTGGAGGTATTAATATTAGAGTCGATGGATAAATTAAGACAAATATGGCCCCTCCAACTTGCTTCCGATTCTTTCTTAAAATTGAAGAAGTTGGACATATACAATTGTGATGGACTAACAAGTATTTTTCCGCCAATGGTGAGTTTGTTGGATAAAGTTGGGTATTTTTATTTTAACCAATTTTGAATTTACAAATAAATTAGCCATTCTTTATTTATTCTAAGTATTGTTTAAAACCGTAATCTATATATGAAATCTACATTTTCATTCTAAGATATCCAAGTCACTCATCATCTTACAACTCCAATATATGAACATTTAATTGAAAAGAAATCTTTGCACAAAACTTGTGATATTTCAAAGAAATCATTATGGATGATGATATCCTCATGAGAAGGTATAAAAATTTACACATGTTGATAATTTTTTATTTTAAATATTATCATGCTTACTTTTAAATCACCAAAAGAATATTAGACATTTGTTGAATGAAAAAACTCGATTTTGCATTGCAGGTTAAATTTCCAAGCTTGGAAGAGTTGGATGTGAGAAATTGTGGAGGTCTCAAATATTTGTTTTCATATTCAATGGTTAATAATCTAGCACGACTCCAACGTCTGGTGATAAGGAATTGTGATTCAATGGAAGTGGTAGTAGGAAGTGATGAAGGAAAATTGATTGAAATTGTTTTTCCTAAACTACACTTCATGTGGATTGAGAATTGTTCTAATTTGAGAAGATTCATCTCTAAGAATTCATCTGAAGACAACACCCAACCTTTCTTTGATGAAAAGGTTTTCTTTTCTTTCTTTTTATTAGGTTTATTACTATGTCTTTAATTTCTTTATCTCTTCTTATCTTCAAATTTAATAAATGATGATTATTAATTATGCTATTATTTAATGCAATTAATTAATTCAAATATGTTGTCCATAAATCTTTTTTTTTTTTTTTATGATTTTCAGAAATTAAAGAAGATTTCATTCACTCATCATACATTTAACATTTGCAATATCAAAGCATGTCATGTTAATAATGAGGAAAATTCTTCTTCTACTCTTTCTTAATTCTAAAGATAAAAAATGGATTTGCATTATCTTAGTTAAAAAAAAAAAGTTAATGTATTGCAGTAAACATTCATTGGTTTGTTATGTTCATATAGGAACGGTATAACTTAAATTATAAGTTGTGAATTGAATGATTGATTAATTAATTAATTAATTGTGTTGATTTTTTATCTGCAGGTAGGATTCCCTAGTTTGGAGGTATTAATGTTAGAGTCGATGGATAAATTAAGACAAATATGGCATCACCAGCTTGCTTCCGATTCTTTCATAAAATTGAAGAAGTTGGACATATCCAAATGTGATGGACTAATAAGTATTTTTCCGCCAATGGTGAGTTTGTTAGTAAAGTTGAGTATTTTTATTTCAACCAATTTTGAATTTACAAATAAATTAGCCATTCTTTATTTATTCTATGTATCGTTTAAAACCGTAATCTATATATGAAATCTATATTTTCATTCTAAGATATCTAGTCACTCATCATCTTACAACTCCATATATGAACATTAATTGAAAAGAAATCTTTGCACAAAACTGGTGATATTTCAAAGAAATCATTATGGATGATGATATCCTCATGAGAAGGTATAGAAATTTACACATGTTGATATTTTTTATTTAAATATTATCTTGCTTACTTTTAAGTCACCAAAAGAATATTAGACATTTGTTGAATGAAAAAAATCGATTTTGCATTGCAGGTTAATTTTCAAGCTTGGAAGAGTTGGAAGTGAGGAAATGTGGAGGTCTCAAATATTTGTTTTCCATATTCAATGATTGAAATTGTTTTTCCTAAATTACACTACATGGAGCTCTCGTTTCTACGGAAACTAACAAGTTTTACTGAGGGAATTAATTCAGTTAAATTTTCCTCTCTGCTAAAACTGAAGATTGAGTCTTGCTATAATTTGAGAAGATTCATCTCTACGAATTCATCTGACGACAACACCCAACATTTCTTTGATGAAAAGGTTTTCTTTTCTTTCTTTTTATTAGGTTTATTACTATGTCTTTAATTTCTTTATCTCTTCTTATCTTCAAATTTAATAAATGATGATTATTAATTATGCTATTATTTAATGCAATTAATTAATTCAAATATGTTGTCCATAAATCTTTTTTTTTTTTTTATGATTTCAGAAATTAAAGAAGATTTCATTCACTCATCATACATTTAACATTTGCAATATCAAAGCATGTCATGTTAATAATGAGGAAATTCTTCTTCTACTCTTTCTTAATTCTAAAGATAAAAAATGGATTTGCATTATCTTAGTTAAAAAAAAAAAGTTATGTATTGCAGTAAACATTCATTGGTTTGTTATGTTCATATAGGAACGATATAACTTAAATTATAAGTTGTGAATTGAATGATTGATTAATTAATTAATTAATTGTGTTGATTTTTTATTTGCAGGTAGGATTCCCTAGTTTGGAGGTATTAATGTTAGGGTCGATGGATAAATTAAGACAAATATGGCATCACCAGCTTGCTTCCGATTCTTTCATAAAATTGAAGAAGTTGAACATATACAATTGTGATGGACTAACAAGTATTTTTCCGCCAATGGTGAGTTTGTTAGTAAAGTTGAGTATTTTTATTTCAACCAATTTTGAATTTACAAATAAATTAGCCATTCTTTATTTATTCTATGTATCGTTTAAAACCGTAATCTATATATGAAATCTATATTTTCATTCTAAGATATCTAGTCACTCATCATCTTACAACTCCAATATATGAACATTTAATTGAAAAGAAATCTTTGCACAAAACTGGTGATATTTCAAAGAAATCATTATGGATGATGATATCCTCATGAGAAGGTATAGAAATTTACACATGTCAGATAATTTTTTATTTTTTAAATCACCAAAAGAATATTAGACATTTGTTGAATGAAAAAAAATTGATTTTGCATTGCAGGTTAATTTTACAAGCTTGGAAGAGTTGTATGTGAGCAATTGTGGTGGTCTCAAATATTTGTTTTCATATTCAATGGTTAATAATCTAGCACGACTCCAACGTCTGGTGATAAGGAATTGTGATTCAATGGAAGTGGTAGTAGGAAGTGATGAAGGAAAATTGATTGAAATTGTTTTTCCTAAACTACACTTCATGTGGATTGAGAATTGTTCTAATTTGAGAAGATTCATCTCTAGAATTCATCTGAAGACAACACCCAACCTTTCTTTGATGAAAAGGTTTTCTTTTCTTCTTTTTTATTAGGTTTATTACTATGTCTTTAATTTCTTTATCTCTTCTTATCTTCAAATTTAATAAATGATGATTATTAATTATGCTATTATTTAATGCTATTAATTAATTCAAATATGCTCTCCATAAATCTTTTATTTATTTATTTTATGATTTTCAGAAATTAAAGAAGATTTCAGTCACTCATCATACATTTAACATTTGCAATAGCAAAGCATGTCTTGTTAATAATGAGGAAAATTCTTCTTCTACTCTTTCTTAATTCTAATGGTAAAAAATGAATTTGCATTATCTCAGTTAAAAAAAAAAGGTTAATGTACTACAATAGACATTCATTGGTTTGTATGTTCATAAGAACGGTATGACTTAAATTATAAGTTGTGAATTGAATGATTGATTAATTGTGTTGAATTTTTAACTTCAGGTTGGACTCCCAAGTTTGGAGGTATTTTCATTAAGGAATATGGATAACTTGGGACAAATATGGCAAACTTCTGATTCTTTGAGCAAGTTGAAAGAGTTGACGATATCTGGTTGTAATGAATTAATAAGTATTTTTCAACCAATGGTAAGTTTGTTGGATAATTATTTTATTTCAAATAATGGAACCAATTTTTTATTCACAAATAACGTTCCTTCAATAATTGTCTATTTCAAGTAAGTATGGTTTAAAACAACCATTTGAAATCTACATTTTAATTTTTTATGTCTGACCATATTCAATTGTTTAAATATGATTCAATGGCATAACATTTCATTTCGAATGCTTTTGATAAATCTTAAAAAATATGATTTTTTGAAATTAAGATAATCAGTCACTTAATGTACTTATATAATAATGGTTTGATTTAAGCATACTTTGAATACATTATTTTATTTCATTAATATTTTGCAGGTTGCATTACCTAATTTAATAACTCTGTCTGTATCCAAATGTAATGGGTTGAGAAGTTTGATGACATTGTCAATAGCTGAAAGTATGGTGAACCTTACAGAAATGAAAATAAGGAATTGTAAAAAGCTAGAAGAAATCATAGAGGAGGAGCAAGTTGAAGAAGAAAAGGATCGTATGGTTTTCAGCAAATTACAATATTTGTCACTTTATGATTTACCAAGTCTTACGTGCTTTTGTTTTGGGAAGTTGTACACACTTGAATTCTCATCCTTGGAACGAGTTTATGTGAGTGGATGTCCAAATATGAAGACTTTTTCTCAAGGAGAATTACGCACACCAAAATTACACGATGGAGTTGGAGTCGATGAAAAGTACTATTGGGAAGGAAACTTAAATTCCACCATACAGAAAATGTTCAAAGAAATGGTAAGTGTTAATCTCCTTCCTTGTTAATTGATTTAGTCTTGTTCCCTTATATCTCTGAGCGCAACAATTTATGTTCTGAATTGATTCACTATTGTTCCTCCTCCTTGTTTCTGTTAAGAGCACGTGTCTATAGAAGATACATAAACACACATAACAATTAACATCGTTATATGCTCATCGTTATTGCTAAAAAAGTTATCTGCCTATTTTTAAACTAATGCAATATATATATATACACATATTTTTCAGGTTGGATTCAACAACATAAAACATTTGGAACTCTCATTGTTTCCAAGTTTGAGGGAAATATGGCATGGTCAAGAACTGCCTGTCAGCGTGTTCGATAATTTGACATACCTAGTGATGGATGACTGCATGGATATGTCGAGTGCTATTTCAATGCATCTTTTACGGTGCTTGAACAATTTGCGAACCCTGCATATATGTAATTGTGATTCCTTGGAAGAGGTGTTTCACTTGGAAGGGCTAAATGATGATGAACATTTTTGGCCAATTTTTCGAACACTTGAGGTGCTCAAGCTCAGTAATCTTCCAAAACTCCAAAGATTCTACAACTTCATCGGGAATATAATTGAACTGCATGCCTTGTATCATCTGAGGATTGAAAATTGCCCTAATATGGAAGCATTTATCTCTAATTCTGCATCCGTGCCTATGATAGCAAACAAAGAACCTCGAGAAATGACATCAGATGAGAACTTCCTTCTACATGATATACAACCTTTCTTTGATGAAAATAAGGTAATAATTGTTATTGACTTCCCTCTTTATGGATCTTTGTAATTTCACTAAACTATATAAATCTAATTTATCGACCGTCTTTTTATCTGATTTGATAGAATTAATTAATGCTATAATTAAGTAATTTTTCAATAGGATCATGATGTAAACTATAAATATGTAAGGTTACATTTCTATTTTCCTAATCAATATTAGATTTAACCATATTTATCGTATGGTATAATAAATAATTGAATAGATGAGCCATTTTAATTCATTACTTTCGTTGATTTGCAGGTTTTGTTCCCCAGCCTGACAGTGTTAAAGCTGTCTAGACTGCCAAAGCTGTTGCATCCGTGGAGTGCTATTTCAATGCATCTTTTACGGTGCTTGAATAATTTGAAAAGTCTGGAAATATGTAATTGTGACTCCTTGGAAGAGGTGTTTCACTTGGAAGAGCTGAATGCTGATGAATATTTTTGGTCAATTTTTCCAAAACTTGAGAAGCTCAAGCTCATTAATCTTCCAAAACTCCAAAGATTCTGCAACTTCATTGGGAATATAATTGAACTGCATGCCTTGTTGTATCTAAGGATTGAAAATTGCCCTAATATGGAAGCATTTATCTCTAATTCTACATCTGTGCCTATGATAGCAAACAAAGAACCTCGAGAAATGACATCAGAGGAGAACTTCCTTCTACATGATATACAACCTTTCTTTGATGAAAATAAGGTAATAATTGTTATTGACTTCCCTCTTTATGGATCTTTGTAATTTCACTAAACTATATAAATCTAATTTATCGACCGTCTTTTTATCTGATTTGATAGAATTAATTAATGCTATAATTAAGTAATTTTTCAATAGGATCATGATGTAAACTATAAATATGTAAGGTTACATTTCTATTTTCCTAATCAATATTAGAATAGATGAGCCATTTTCATTCAATACTTTGGTTGATTTACAGGTTTTGCTCCCCCGCCTGCTAGTGTTAAAGCTGTCTACACTGCCAAAGTTGTTGCATCTGTGGAGGGAAAATTCTCAACCCAGGGAAGTTTTCAAAAGTTTAACAACTCTTAAAATATCAGAATGCGATAAGTTAGAAAAAATCATACAAGAAGTTGGAGAAGAAGTGAAGAAAGAGTGTATTGTTTTCATGAAACTGAAATATTTGGGACTTGATTGTTTGCCAAGCCTAACAAGCTTTTGTTTGGGGAATTACACTATTGAATTTCCATCCTTGAAGCGAGTTATGGTGAAAGAGTGTCCAAACATGAAGACATTTTCTCAGGGAGCCTTAGACACACCAAAGCTACATAAACTGCAAGTTAAAGGAAAAGAAGAAGAAGAAGAAGACCTCTATAAATGGCTTCGGGTAGTAGATGATGATGATGATGATGATGATGAAGGGCGATGGGAAGGAGACCTTAATTCCACCATACAGCAATTGTTCAAAGAAGTGGTACATAATTAATTGAATATGTTTTCAAAATTTCTCATATATACATCTGGATTGCGCTTGCCAAGTTTGAATTCTAAATGCTATACAATTGCACTTTCAGAATACGCCGAAATGAATTGTAAAATGAGCTCATCAGCATCCGTATTCAAGCAACTACCACAAAGCAATGGTGGAATGGAGGGCCATCCGTCGGTTTCAGTTTTTGGGTTTGTTTGTTGCATTCTCTGCTGGTCAATAAGTGTGCTTGCAAAATACAATTTATTTATAATGAAGTGTTGAATTTGAACTTATGCAATTATTTATTTGGATTTTCTGTACTGAATATCTCAGTACTAAATTTTATTTATTATACATTCCTCATAGATATATAAAGATTTTGGAACAATGATATGGATAAGTTGAATTATATAGATTCAACCATAGATGCATTAAAGTAAAGTTACTTTAATAGCATATGTGGCTCCACAGATGCTATTAAAGCAATGTTGCTTTAATGCATCTGTGCTTGGATCTGTGTAATTCATATGTGTTTCTATTATTTTCAAAGATTTTGTGGTTGAATCTTTTTTTTTTGGTTGCCGAACAAGCCATATTGATTCACCAAGGAGAGTATCTCATCCCCAAGGGTCAAATGTTTCAACAAGCTACATGAGAAATTTTATGCAAAATAAAATTAATTTTGGGAAATTAGCAAAACTAACCCAAAAAAGATACTTATTTGTCAAAAATGAGCCAAGAATCGAGCTTCTGGAGACACCGACACACTCCCCTCACAGCGTGTAGGAATTGACGAAACCCGAATCAGAGCACTTGAGGTCGTGGATACCACTGTTCACCATGTATTCTTGCTCCGTATCCCATGAATCCAAACACCGATTGACAAAACCAGCTTCACTCCCTCAAAGTATGCTCTATAAACTTCAATTTGGTAGGTGGTTTGCCCTGTGAATCGAATGAACGTACCAATTCTAAGATGGGTTGATCGCGCCCCTTTTTTCTCTCTTTCTCTCGCCATTTCTGGGATACTTGGGAGCGACGTCAGCCACCCACCGATGCACAGTGGCCACACACTCCGGTCACTGGTGGTTCAGCGGCCGGTGTGGGTGGTTGGCAGGTCATCATCTCTCTTCTCTCTCTTACGTGTGTATGCCCATTGTGTATGTATTAGATCTCTTTTATATAGATGTTTGAATTTCTCTTTTAAAAGTGTCCAGATTTGTTTGATTTTCCTCTTGTTGTTCGAACGCTCGACGAACGTGAGACGAACACATGCGATTTCGAATGAGATATCAAACGTGATACACATGTGAGGTCTCTGGATGGTTATATTCGAACGCTCACTCGAACTCGCCACTAACGCAAATAAGTTCTCGTTCGAACCCGTGTACAAACCTTCCACAAACATGTACACAAGCCACGTTCGAACGCTACATAGAATGCATCACAAAAGCGAAGCCTCTAGATGACTGATGAATGAAAAATATATCAACATTGACTGCCCTTTGTACTTCATATTTTGTTTAGTTTCTCGAGTTTTATGAACGTTCTGAGGTGTTTTTATTTATTTTACAGATACAATAAAATTAGGACTTAATAAAATCAATCAGGACGAAATATGGAACAAATAAGGGCAAAAACTAGACTTGATATTTTGATTTTGGAGATTGAAAACTTGAAATGGCGTTCTAACGAAGTACAATTTCGGAAATTTGAGCTTTGCTCAATTGTCGTATTTTAGCCATAAATTTTTACTCCAATATCAGATTGAGGTAATTCAAGTTCCAGATTAAAGAAGACTCAAAGATCTACAACTTTTAAGTTCATGATAATTTCAAATTGTGAAGTTTCCATGACCGAAATGGATAAAATATACGGAAGTGTGTTATGAATAATTATTAAAGTCATTTTCAAAACAAAATAATAATAATAAAATAAAAAAATGAAAATTGTCAAACTTCCACTAAACATGCTTGCATGTTTGGTGGAGGATTTGGTGTCATGTTTGGTGAAGCAATTGGTGGAGAAATTGGTGGAAGCCTTTATATTTTGAAAACTATAGTAATTACACAAAATATACTAGATTATTCATCAATTTCGATCTTCCAAACTTCAGAATTCAAAAATATTTAAATCCTCTAAGTTGTAGATCTTTCTGTCTTCTTTAATCTGGCACTTGATACAGCTTAATCGGACATCGGATGAAAATGTAATGGCCAAAATACCAAACTTGCGTAAAACTGGAATTTAGGACTGCACTTCGTGACGCGTATGGTAAATTTCCGTTTTCGCCATTTTTTGCTCCGGATTTCTTCATTTTAGCCCCGAGTTGATTCCATTAAGTTCCAATACTTTATTTATCTGCAAAACACATAAAAAAACGCATCAAAACGTTCATCAAACCCGAGAAACTAAACAAAATATTAGGTAAAATGGGCTGTAAATATTGATATATTCTCCGCTCATCAATTATTTAATTTTTGAATTCTCTAAATAATGACTAAATTGGATCTTCATATGTTCAGTTGACAGGTATTATCAACATGCATGGTAACATACGATCATGAGTTGTAAGCGAAAAGTTTTTAATATTCAGTGCTCTTGTTTAGTTGGAGTAAGCATTTAATGAAGCAATGACAAAAAAAAAAACACATATGAGATCCGATTAATTAAGTCCGTAGAGGTGTGTTAACATCTAATTGTTAGGGTTGGTGCTATGAGCGCCAATTTTATTATGTATTTCCTTGTAAATACTAATGTAACGTTTTATTATGAATAAAATGAACAGTTTCTTTTATATAACTTCTTCTTTAATATGGTAAGGACATAACCGACCTTAGAATGATTAGTTATGATACCGTTGCAAAAGCGTCGCAACTGACATTGAGTTGTATCATGACGTTGTCATTCTTAGACAGTTCCCGGTCAAGGTTTACACTACTTGGTCAGTAAAGTAAACCCGTAGAGACTGGTACATGTCGTATATTGGAATCTTGGATTCCGATGGTTTCTCAGTGAACCATGAGTCTTGGAGACTCGTATAGACGTGTAGGTGTTTATAGCGGATAAACACTGAACGACTCACCGAAGATTCTTAATGGATGATACACCAACGTCAATAAGAATCTTCTCAGGTTGAGTGAGCATAGTGATTCTTTGACTTGAGATACCACTGTGGATATCTGAGTTATCCTCCACACTTAGATGGCAGTCACGTCACCGATCTATTTAGATCAGACCTCCGCCTGCTCGTTGGGTATGGACTGATGCTCAGGATATCCTATGTGTATCAAGATAGGATCTGCCAGCTCTATGTACAGAGTACATGTATTCAATATGGTATTAGCAATCTGTTAAATCCATGGACCCGTGGTACACTTTAGAAATTAGTTCTAAGTGTTATTTGAGGGATTGTTAATAGAAACGTCGACGTGATTATATCTATAGAGATTTGACGTTTGTATCTGTATCTCTGGATTAATCCGGATACCTGTGACAGAGGAATTATACGTATGCAGTGACCTCGACCTGTATGATTCAGTGAGTTTATCCGTGTTCGTCATAATTTACGGGTGGGTGAATTATGGACACAAATTTGATTTCGTGACGGAAATGCCTGAATCTATAGAGTCTCACTAATGAAATTTACTCGTAAAGCACTAGGGCAACCGTTATAAATAATACTGATTATTTATAACTCGTTTAATTGTTAAACGAAAATTACATGCAACCGGGACCTATCGGTCATTTCCAATATTGATGTGTATTTTATTTAATACTTGATTTTATTAAATACACATTAATAAAATATCAAATTGTGATATTTGACTTATATCATTAATATATATGTATTTGAGATATTTAATGTAAATGTAATACATATATTTGAGATATTTATATTTATTAATTAATTATTTAATTGTTAAATAATTAAATTAATTTATAAAACAAATATCTTAATGTCATGATTAATTTGGAAATGTCAAGTTTTAATTGGAACACATAATGGATGACTTTATTAAAGATAGGATTTCCTTTATTAAAGCATTAATGTGGACTAATTAAATTCAAACAAAATTTAAGTATTAGATATTTAATTTTGCTTGCAAGGTTCGGCCATTACAAGATTTGGATATCAAAATTGTTTTGGTTTCTATTTCATTAAGACAAGTTTCACAAAACATTTTACAAAGGAAGGTTGAGAGAAAAAAAAAAAAAAACTTGAAGGAACAAGAAATTTATCAACAAAGTTTTGAATTTTGTAAGTAATTTCTAATTTTCTTCTATTAGGAAATTGTTTCCATGAGCCTAAGCTTCAATTTGTGATGCTTAGAATTTTCTCTAATCCTTAAGTATGTAATTTAATTGTGTTTAAAGCTTGTTGGATGTTATAAGCATGTGTGATTAATTATTGAGTTAATTAGGAGTAATTAAGCTTAATAAATTAATTAGAAAATTAAAGTTGCTATTCTAGCCTAAAATTGTTCTTGATTAATTTCATGATTGTGATAATTAATTGGTGTAGTAATTTGAAGATTAAAGTATTGAATTTTATTAATTTAGTGTAAATTGTCCAATTTGAGTGATTTGTGAAATTATGGTTCTTAACCCACTCAAATTTTGGGACTTTTCATATATAATCTTTAATTTGATGTATATTTGATGCATGTAAAATTTGGGATTAATTGGATTTGGTCTTGATATGATTTGAACAAATTAGGCCAAATTGCAATTAATTAAAATTTCGGGCTGTTTTGTAAATTCTAGAAAAATCTGGGCAGTGGCGCAAATCTGGAAAATATTTCTGGTTTTGTAGAAAACTTACAAAAATTATTTTGGAATTAATTAAATATGTAATTGACATATTTAAAACTAAAATAATTAATTTGCAAAAGTTTGGGGAAATTTTGTAATTAAAAGAAATATGATTTCTTAGGTTATATTTCATAATTTAAGTATTGGTTAATTAAATAAATAAGTTTATTTAATTGTTCGAAGAAAAATTTTTGAAATCAGAGAAATTGTTTTTCCGCATTCCGCTGCGCTAACCTTGTAATTCCCAATAAAACCCCAACAAAAATTGGTATTAGAGCGAGTCTGATTCTGGAGCCCCGATATATGATTATGCCTTAAAAATTCAATATTGATTTTAATGCATGCTTGTACTTATTTAATTTGATTAAATAAATTAATACATCTTTACCGGAAAATCCCTATTTACAATAAGGTTTATAATTTAATATGTATTTGATATATATTAATCGGTCCGTCTTGTCAATACCGCTTATCGGTAAATTTTCTACGACTATATCCGAGACCGTTCCAAAGCTGTGAGGATATGGCCGGTAGAAATTTATCTATACCGGATATATTTGATATTAGATGAATTCAAACGAAAACGCAATCCTGAACGTGCCAAAGCTGTGAGGGTTGCATAAGTATCTTGAATTCATCATTGACAAGTTTGGCCTTGGTACGCCTCCTTGTGAACGTGCCAAAGCTGTCACAACGAGAAACGACCAGGACCGAAAACCCAGGAGTCACTATTGAGTGATCGACAATCTATTGTCTACCTAAATGAATATACGTAGACGAGAACGTTCCAAAGCTGTGAACTGAAATATATTCATGGGGTCCACCTTTCACTATTATGTTATGATTTGATTATCGCATGTTTTGTATTCTGTTTGGGGATTACAGTATTGCATGAAATAGCGGGAGAGGCATTTTTAGATTAAAAATTCATGATCTAGTTAATGCTTTTTGATATATTATGAAACTGTTATGATCTTTTATCTACTTATTTACTGACCGATTTTCGCTATCTATTTGATAGATTTGCGATGGCGGCACCTACACCTAATCCTTTTACACATATGCTTGATACGAACAAACTGAAAGGCGCGATACCGCTTGCTATATCACCCGATGCATTACCTGAAGAACATGAGACTTTCCAGAAATGGAAAGATGATGATTTAAGGGTTAAATCATTCATCTTGAGTTCTCTTTCTTCTGAGCTTAAGAAGACTTATTGGGAGATGCATGATGCATATAGCATGATGACACAACTTCGTGAATCGTTCATGAACCTGGAACAGGTCATTGTTCATAAAGTTTCGATGGAATTGTTCCATTCTAAACTTGATGAGGGGCGGGCTGTGAGCCCGCAAGTCTTCACTTGATCGATTTGATCGAGCAGTTGAGGCGACATATATTTTTGGAAGGTCCATTACCGCTTGCTATATCACCCGATGCATTACCTGAAGAACATGAGACTTTCCAGAAATGGAAAGATGATGATTTAAGGGTTAAATCATTCATCTTGAGTTCTCTTTCTTCTGAGCTTAGAAGACTTATTGGGAGATGCATGATGCATATAATATGATGACACAACTTCGTGAATCGTTCATGAACCTGGAACAGGTCATTGTTCATAAAGTTTCGATGGAATTGTTCCATTCTAAACTTGATGAGGGCGGGCTGTGAGCCCGCAAGTCTTCACTTGATCGATTTGATCGAGCAGTTGAGGCGACATATATTTGGAAGGTCCTTACCGCTTGCTATATCACCCGATGCATTACCTGAAGAACATGAGACTTTCCAGAAATGGAAAGATGATGATTTAAGGGTTTAAATCATTCATCTTGAGTTCTCTTTCTTCTGAGCTTAAGAAGACTTATTGGGAGATTGCATGATGCATATAGCATGATGACACAACTTCGTGAATCGTTCATGAACCTGGAAAAGGTCATTGTTCATAATGTTCGATGGAAATGTTCCACTCTAAACTTGATGAGGGGCAGGCTATGAGCCTGCAAGTGCT
>SKCR01010933.1:0-83527 GCA_019454045.1 Zanthoxylum bungeanum | reverse complement strand
ACTATAAAACACACACTAAATCAATCTTAAGACCCGGATCTCACACACGGCAAAGACCAAAAAAATAAAGCCTAAACATGCCATTGCCTCTTCACGTCCCAGCCACAAACGCTCAACACGCCTTATTCATTCTCCTTTCAACACGTTCCAGCAAATATACACACACCCATCATGTAAGCAATAAACACACTCACGTAAGCCAATAAACCCTTCTGCCGAGAACAAATCCACTCACACAGCCCCCTTTACGTGACCAGCTAGCCCTCCAATTCACGTGAAGCCCTCAAATTTTTTATAAGCTTATTTATTCTATACATCGCATACATGACATGCACTCATGCATACACGCATCATGCTAACCCCCTTTGTGTAAAAGCCATCATAGATACCCGTTGGGTTGGGGGAAGACTTGTCAGAAGACCATCAGCCAATATGAATGAGTCAGCTTGATAGTGAGACTGTCGGATTTAGAGGAGAATGAGTTCATCGAGCCGATCGACGTGGACAGATTGAAACAGTACTTTACTTGAGGAAGAAAAGACCGAGCAGTCACCAAGGGAATTGGCAGAAGACCTAACCCGACGGGATAAGAAACACATGCATACATGCATACACGTAACCAATTTTGCATTCCTTTTTTGTTGGTTTTGTTTCGTGTTCACAGGTTTTGAAGAAGAAAAGAGAAAGCGGCAAAGATAAGTCATTCAGAAATAGCAAAAGCACAGTATCGGATTCGGGTAATAATCTGAGGGTTGAGGCCCACATTGGTGTTAGATTCATGTATTAATTTGAGGGTTGAGGCCCACATTGATGTTGGTATTGGGGAGGAGTCTCAGCCATATGAGTTTGAGTTTCGGGAATGGATCTCAAGGGGCGAAGCCCACATTATCAGAAGAGGACGGAAGAATTTTGTGGAGTGAAAAAAAAAAAAGAAAAATGAGAGAGAAATCTTTGATAGTTAGACATATGTCCGGTGATGACATTGTTTGCTGTAGGGAGAAGCTTTAGAAATGATAAGTGCGAGACGTGCTCTCATCCGATGTTCTGAATGGATTGATCTCAGCTGGACTAGCGAGCATTTGGTTACGAGATCTCAACAGTTGAAACCTGAGTGGTTGGCAAGATGACTAGCCGAAGGGATGATGGATCGGTGAATGACCGTTTGCCTGGATGTCCACCCTGGTTTACTTATGCTACGATATATGATATGGTTGGGAATAAATAAAGTCTCTGAATAGAAAAGGAAAATATACCGCCTATAACCGATAAGCGTGAAGCTACCCAAGGGCGAGTATTAGTTTCACCATGAGGAGAAATGCTACCTTAAAGGGTAGGTGTGTAATAAAAATTAATAAATAAAAATAAAATAAAAAAAAAGAATGAAAAGAAAGAGACAAGAAAAAAAAAAAGACCATATCATGTTGAGTATGACGAAGTAATCACAGAGTGTGATCGAGACATCCAGGTTAGTTAGACCCACCGATCTGATTCTCCGAAATGAAATCATCGAGTTAGTCACTTAAGGAATAAACTACGAAAGAACATTGGCACACACACACTATGAGTCTAGTTCATATCACATATTCAGAGAATCGGAGTTAAGTGTATCATGTACTTTGAAGGTTCTCAGGTTTCGATGCGAAAGCATTCGTTGAGGACAAAAATATGTCTGGCAATAAGGATTATCTCATGAGAGGCAATTTAATATGTTGAAATGACACATTAGCATCAGCATCAATCTTGCCGGGTATGGCACTCTGGGGGCAAAGCCTACATTATCATTATCAGTCGTGCCGGGTATGGCACTCTGGGGACGAAGCCTACATTATCAT
This sequence comes from Zanthoxylum bungeanum, assembly GCA_019454045.1. Taxonomy (NCBI): domain Eukaryota; kingdom Viridiplantae; phylum Streptophyta; class Magnoliopsida; order Sapindales; family Rutaceae; genus Zanthoxylum; species Zanthoxylum bungeanum. The sequence continues at coordinate 81,695 of SKCR01010933.1, read as the reverse complement.
TATCAGTCTTGCCGGGTATGGCACTTTGGGGGCGAAGCCCACATTATCATTATTAATCGGGTCGAGTATGACACTCTGGGGGTGAGGCCCATTTCAGTATCAGCATGGGGGCGAGGCCCATATCAGTATCAGTATGGGGCTAGGCCCATATCAGTATCAGTCTGCGGGCAAGGCCCGTATCTGTATCAGTCTGCGGCGAGGCCCATATCAGTACCGGTTTGGGGCGAGGCCCACATCTACATCAGTATCAGATTTTGGGGATGAGTCCCAGGGTCGAGGCCCACATCCGTATCAGTCTACGGGCGAGGCCCATATCAGTATCGGTTTGGGGCGATGCCCACATCTACATCAGTATCATTTTGGGGGCGGGACCCACATCCTTATCCGAATCCGTATGCGGGCGAGGCCCACATCAATATCAGTCTGCGGGTGAGGCGTACATCTGTATCAGTCTGCGGGCGAGGCCCATATCAGTACTAGTTTGGGGCGAGGCCCACATCTACATTAGTATCAGTTTTTGGGGATGAGTCCCAAGGTCGAGGCCCACGTCAGCATCAGTTTTTGGGGATGAGTCTCAGGGTCGAGGCCCATATCCGTATCAGTCCGCGGGCGAGGCCCATATCAGTACCGGTTTGGGGCGATGACCACATCTACATCAGTATCAGTCTGGGGGCGGGACCCACATCCTTATCAGTATCTGTATGCGGGCGAGGCCCACATCAATATCAGTCTGTGGGCGATGCCCACATCTGTATCAGTCTGTGGACGAGGCCCATATCAGTACTGGTTTGGGGCGAGGCCCAAATCTACATCAGTATCATTTTTTGGGGATGAGTCCCAGGGTCGAGGCCCACAGCAGTATCGGTTTCAGGGATGAGTCTCAGGGTCGAGGCCTACATCATCATCAGTATCAGTTTTAGGGATGAGTCCCAGGGTTGAGGCCCGCAACAGTATCAGTATCAGTTTTAGGGATGAGTCCCAGGGTCGAGACCCACATTAGCATCACTAGCAGTTTGGAGATGTGTTCCAGGGTTGTAACTCACTTCATCAGTTTCAGCAGTTTTAGGGATGCATCCCAGGGTTGTACCCACTTCTTCAGCATCAACAGTTTTGGGGACGCCTCCCAGGGTGGTAACCCACTTCATCAGTATCAGCAGTTTTGGGGATGCGTCCCAGGGTTGAGGCCCATATTTTATCAGTAGTTTGGGGATGCGTCCCAGGGTTGAGGCCCACTCCATCATATCAGCAGTTTTGGGGATGCGTCCCAAGGTTGTAAACCCATATCATTAGAAGTTTTTGGGATGCGTCCCAGGGTCGAGGCCCATTTTGGTAGCGTTATCGGGATGCGTCCCAGGGCCGTGAGCCCCCATTGTCGGTTGTAGTTATCGAGATACGTCCCAAGGCCATTGGTCCACTGCACCTTTAGTTTTAGGGATGCGTCCCAAGATTGAGGCCCATTTTGGCAATGTTATCGGGATGCGTCCCAGGGCCGTGAGCCTCCGTTGTCGGTTGCAGTTATCGGGATGCGACCCAGGGCCGTTGGCCCCCTGCATCTTTAGTTTATGGATGCGTCCCAGGGTCGAGGCCCATTTTGTCAACGGTATTGGGATGCATCCCAGGGTCAAGGCCCCCGTTGTCGGTTGCAGTTATTGGGATGCGTCCCAGGATCGAGGTCCACTACAGTTCCAGTTTGGGGATACGTCCCAGGGTCGAGGCCTACACATCAGTTGCAGTTATTGAGATACGTCCCATGATCGAGGTCCACTGCATCATCAGCTCAGCGGAGCAACAGGCAAGTATGGTGGCAGCTGGCGAGCCAGGTAAGTAAAAAATGCATTGCCTAACTTTAATAGGATTGTCACTGTTACACATTACATAAGTCCCATCAAAGTGGGGGCGACTGTAGGCACTGTATTTTTACATGTATTTTTACTCGATGATGAGTCTCATTTGGAGGCACTACCTTTTAAGTCGCGGGAGCCGCGAAAAACAGACGTCGGGAGAGAATCGGTATTTTTTGTTAGATTTTAGTCGCTTGTTTAGCTTCAGGCTCGCTTGTTGGACCTCCGTTATTAAAATACACCCTTAGCCTTGGCCCAAAACTACACCAAGCACAATCCAATAAATAAATTAAAACCTTTAAAATACATGTCACAAATTAAATTAAAATAAATTAAAGTTAACTAATTTAAAGTAAATTAAAATACAATGAAATTAAATTAAAATCTAACACAAATTAAATACCAATTGAATTAAAGCTAATTAAATTAAATTAAAACTAATTAAAATCCAACACAAATTAAATTCCAATTTAAATTAAATTAAAACAAATTAAATTTAAATTAAATCTAATTAAAACTAATTCCATAATTAATTAAATCACCTACCAATTTTAATAAATCACATTCCTAATTTAAATATATCACTTCCTAAATTTAAATAATTCACTCACCAATTTAATATATTACCCACCAAAAGTATAAATATCCCTACCAAAACTATTTAAATCAAATACCACACATGCATAAATTAATTGATTTCTTTCCTTTTGAAAATCCATGCAAACCCTAACCCTAATTGACAACTATAAAACACACACTAAATCAACCCTAAGACCAGGCTCTCACACACGGTAAAGACCAAAAAAATAAACCCTAAACCTGCCCTTACCTCTTCACATCCCAGCCATAAACGCTCAACACGCCTTATTCCTTCTCCTTTCAACACGTTCCAGCAAATATACACACACCCATCATGTAAGCAATAAACACGTTCACGTAAGCCAATAAACCCTTATGCCGAGAACAAATCCACTCACGCAGCCCCCCTTTACGTGACCAGCTAGCCCTCCAATTCACGTGAAGTCCCCTTGCCACAAACAAGGATCAACGCCACCTGCCTACTTTGCCCTCATGTACATAGCCCTGCCTTTTGCCCCTCCATACTTATAGCACAACACTCACTTAAAACCCACTCACATAGCAACAGCCTTTCAATGCTCACGACTTCAAGCACCAAGCACCGACAGCACACACACTGCCTTCACGCCCACTGCCTCACACCAAGTCCCCTCACTGCACGTACAAAGCCCTCCTTCACGCCCACTGCATCACGAACAAACTGACATCAAACAACCCTCAAATTAACACCTAAACACCTCTCCAAACAGTCCCCAAATCCACGCAAAAACTGCCCCTGGAACTGCTCACTGTTTCACCAAAAATCACCCTTCAAACAGCCCCAAATAGTCTTTAAAACCACACAGAAACAGCCCTTACACACAGACAAAATAGTGAATAAATAACTTCGAAAGCAGCCCAAAAACAGCGACCAAATCCGAGACCAAAATAGTCTCTTATCACCCCAAAATAGTAACCAGAAACTGCAGTTCAAAACAACAGTATTTACTTTTGTTTCATATATATGCATTGTGTTAATTGCGTATGGGCTTAGTAAGTGCGATGAAAGTTTCTCTAATTAAAGAGGTTAAAATACTTTACCACGATGCTTCGCCGTGCCGGACGATGTATATTTGATTGGATGTGAGATATGTTCAATTGGGTATGCGAAATCCGATATCTTTGTATTTACTTTTGTTTTATATATATGCAGTGTGTTAAATGCGCATGGGCTTAATAAGTGTGATTAAAGGTCCTCCATGTCGAGAGGTTAAAAGCCTTTACCACGATGTTTTTCCGTGCTTCTTGCCATGTCATTTATCCTTTTGTACATCATTGATTTATTCACGCATGCATTATGAAATTCCATATGGTCACCTTTACTTTGTCTTGGCTTGATATCTTATCATTCATATATCCATGTTACGATAACATTTGAGTATTACTTCTAGTGGTATATCGGATGGAAACCCAAACATAAATTCCGTAGTCGATTCCGAATGGACGGTAGTGCGGTCTGTACTTGGGATACAATTCCACGTACCACTTGGAAAAGTGCTCACATTTGTGTTTGTGTCAGTATTAGTTATATTCTTTTGCACCATGTCATAGCATGCTTAATTTAATGCCTAATTGCATCCTTAAGTGTCTTTTTGCATTATGTACTTAGTTGACTCTTTTATTTACACATGGACATATAATGGCTATTTGTTTATGCTTCCGCACGTATAAGTATGATATGTCTAATGAAATCACATCTTCGCCATTATTTTATTCGCTTTTATGTGTGCTTGTGTGGTTAGTGTGTGCTTGTGTTTCCATGAATACAATATGCCAATGAAGTTGCATGTTCGTTGATACTTTGATTTACTTTAATGCATGCAATCTTAAATGTAAGATATATGCAAATTTAGGTTTAAGTTTTATTTTTGCGCATATGAACTTAGAAGCATGATACTCCTTGGAAATATATTGCTTAGGCTTGGTTAGATTATTGCACAAATCATTTTATTACAAGTGGCGTAAGTAAGGGACCATTCCGAACCCAACGGTTTGAGGTCTTCCCTTGCGAGGGGTGACTGCAGCCTTAAATCTTTATCCCGGTTCACACTGGGTGGCGACTCCATTATTCTCCAGTTTAGTCCCCTGCGGGCTACTCCGTACTCCCAACCGGGCCGCGAGCTTGGGACAGCATGCGTCACCCAGTTATTGTGTCCCACAACAAGACTCGTATATCCATACTTTCGAAGAGTGGGTACTATGATGGATTTGATTCTAATTAAAATGATGTCTACGAATCTAGTTTATTAGGCAAAGTGCCTAAAACACCTTTTACTTGGTAAAAGTGCAAGTGCAACCGATCTGTAGCCCTCATTCATAGTGACGTAAGTGGGCTCATATCTAACTAGGCTAGAAGTGGATATGAATACTTCGTAACCTTTACAGATGTGGCATCACATTACGGTTATGTGTATCTTATGAAACACAAGTCAGAAACTTTTTAGAGTTTTGACACGAAGTAGATAAACAGACCGATAAAAGTATTAGAAATATTACGGTCGGACCATAGTGTAAAATACTTAAACATATGAGTTTCAAGATTACTTGAAAGAGTATGGTATTCTTTCACAATGGACTCCTCCCGGAACACCTCAATTTGACGGTGTGTCCGAACTGAGAAACTGAACTTTGTCGGACATAGTAAGGTTAATGATGAGTCGCTCTGAGCAATACTTATTTTGAATAAGGTTCCATGAAAATCTGTTAGACAGATTTCATATTAGATATTAACAGGAAAAAAACCGGGTTTTCTCATTCCTGATGATTTGGGATGCTGGGCATATAATTAAATGTTTGGATGATACCAAACTAGAACCCAAATCGGATAAATACCTATTTGTAAGTTTTCATAGGGAACCTAAAGTATAGTACTTATACAACTCACAAGAGAACAATGTAATTGTTGCTCTCCATGCGGTTTTCCTAAGAGGAATACCTATATGCAGTGGTAAGTGGAAGAAAGTAAAACTCGATGAAAATCAGAGTAATACTGTTCCAGGCACTGAGTCCTCACGGAACACCAACAATTCATCAGGGATGAAACTTTACCAATAATATTTGAATGCACAAGAACCGCGTAGGTCGGAAAGAGTCAGAAAACAACCTGAGAGGTATGGGTTTCTGATATCACCTCATGTAGAAATCAATCTTGTTGAGGAAAATGAACCGGCTACGCATGAGGAAGTGATACAAGGTATCGACTCATTTTATGGTAAAGTGCCATGAAGTCCGAAATGGATTATATGTATACAACCAAGTTTGGACACAGGTTGATGTACCAGAAGGCATTGTGCTTGTTTGTACTAAATGAGTCTTCAAGGAAAACAAACATGGATGGCAACATACAAAAGTACAAAGCTAGGCTTGTAGCGAAAAAGGTATCGTTATCAATATTGTGTCGATTAAGACGAAAACTTTTATTCGTTGCCATGATTAAATCCATTTGGTTAATGCTTGCTAATGCTGTATATTTCATTTATGAAATATGGCATATGGACGTCAAAACCGCTTTCCTTAACGGAAACCTTTTGGAGGATGTTTACAATATCCTGACGGTTTTTTTGTGCCAAAACATGCAAACAAAGTTTGCAAGTTAAATCGATCTATTTATGGATTGAAGCAAGCATTGAGTTCCTGGAAATAACATTTTGATAAGATCATATTGGTATATGGTTTCATTCAAAATGGTAAAAATTCTTGTGTATATAAGAAGGTTAGTGGGAGCGCACTGACAATGATTGTCCTATATAATGATGATATATCATTTCTTGGAAATGACATTCCCATAATACAATCGGTGAAAGATTGGCTTTCATGAAAATTCTCCGTAGACTACTTGGCAGAGACAACCTTTATTCTAGGAATAAGGATCTACTGGGATAGATCTAAAAGTTTTTGGCACTTTCCGTGAACTCGTACATTGAAATACATGTATGCGACCTGATGTCTCATAGGCTTTGAGCATATGGAGTCACAATCAGGCCAATCCAGGTGATGGACACTGGATTAATATTAAGAACATCTTTGGATATCTTAGACGAACTAAAGATGCTTTCTTAAGCTATGGAGAAGGAGAACTTGAAGTGACTGGGTTCACCGTTGCAAGTTTCCAAACCGACAAAAACGACCGTAAGTCGTAATAAGGGTACTACATAGTTTGAATAACAGAACAGTGAGTTGGAAATCTTCCAAGCAAGATACTGTTGCCGAATAAATAACAAAAGCGGAACAATGATCCAGCTGAGGCAGCAAAGGAAGTAATTTTTTATCTATATAATGATAATTGGATTAGGTATAGTTCTGTTAGCAGCTGAGCTGGGCTACATCACAGGCTAAAGAATTATGGTCTCATCAATGATCCAAGTATATACTTCAAATATTTCATCTGATTCGTTGGATCATACATTGTGGCGATGTGATGATCGAATAAAATGTATCAGATGATAACATTGCAAATCCGCTGAAGAAAATGTTTCTCAGTAGAAGTTTGAGCGACCAATACATAGTTCAGGTGTATGACACTTGAGTGATTGGCTACAGGCCAAGTGGGAGATTGTTGGACAATTATGTCCCATAGCATCACTATTTGTACATAGCATGGTGTTGTTGTACAAATAAACTATGTGACAAAGGAAATTGCTCTTTTATCATTTGCAATTGGATTACCAGGGTATATAAATGATAAAGTCCATATGATTAATACCGGATTAATAAGATATGAGACAATATTAATCCACTAAGGTTTAATCATTAAATATCCTTAGTCATAGTATTATCGAGAATGGACATCGATAATGCAGAATAGACTAGTATTACACTTGTGCGTGTTATGGAAGCATAACAGCATAGTTCTCATAAATTTGGGTATTGGATACTCATGCAAGTGTAATAGGAGGTTCTGTTTTCCGATGGTACGGAAACAGCTTCGCTTTGGATAGACCCATCGAAATCCCATTGGTAGTATGACTATGTGTCTATGGGAATCCGTATCAGGGTAGGTGTATTTGGTCTTAACCTAAGACTTGCATCGCTACTACTTGCGACAATCAGTATACTTTGGTTTGGTCGTTCGGGGCTTTAATGTGTATGCCTCTTCTGGGTATACTGAGAATCGTAGTGTATTGGGTGTGATGTCAAGATGGAAGTATCACTCCAGTCATATGGAGATGATGATCACGTAGGATACGGAACTAGTACTCTTTAGTACTGCAATAATCGGGACAATATGACTAGGTCATGATTTTCCGAATATATAGACTATTTAACAAAGATCTGATATATGCTTCGTACGGGGCAGACACAATTCCAGCTCTAGGCCTAGCATGTGATATCGATACTGGATCGTAATATGCAATACTATGTATACTTCGCTTGACAAAGATTACATATTCCTTAAAAGATATTTCTGGAGAATTGAGTAGGCACGACGCTTTGCTAGAAGCCAACCATGTCTTGTAAATGGGTAAGAACGTGGTACTGGGTACGCACGTGTTTGGATAGTCCGACGACCAGATTTACTGCTGACATATCCATAGATCTCATGGGTCGCTTTCCGAAGATTCACGGATGACGTATGACTCGAACATAATTAATCTGGGATTAATTAGAAGAGAGAGAAAATTAATTTAGGATTAATTACGGCAAGAATTTATCTGGGATAAAATTCTATTAGAAGAGAGAGAACGATTAATTTGGAATTGATCGATAAAATAATATATTCGATATATTAAATGAAATTAGATTTCATAACGGAATTAAAATTGGATTTTAATTCAGGCGAACAAGTTAATTTAGAATTAATTCGCGAGCGACTTGAATAGTAATTTTGCTAGGCATAATTATTTAATTAAATTAGATTTCCGTGGGGCCCACACAAGTCACATCACCTAGTCAACTTTATCAATTTTTGGTTGATGGAAGTTGTTTGTGGTTGATTGTGTGTAAAACACACAAGTGTGAAAGGTTGAAAGACTTTTATCAAAACTTTGAGATTTGGTATATGTCTTTGATTTTTGGAAAATCATAACACTTTACACTTAACACTTTTTCCTCTCTTTCTTCTCTCCTTGGGCGTGACCTTTACCCTCTCTCTTTGTTTCTCCATTTTTCCGAGAACCATCAAGAACAATAGGAAGAATTTTGTTGCAAATTTCTTCCATAGCTAGCACTTAAAGGAGTCATTCAAAGGTGATAGGGAAACTACTCCCATGAGTTTGGAATTCAAGAACAAGCTTGGAAGCTCAACATACAATTCAAAGGAAAGCTTGGAGCAACCTCAAAGGAAGTAAATTTTTGTTATCTCTTACATCCTCTTAGCCGATCAAAGTGAGTACTTTCCGCTATCTTACTTTGTTTATTCACACATCTTATATGCTTAATTGATCCTAGGTTGTTCTTAGAAACCCAACACCCATGACCCACCACACCAAGCCCACATGCCCATGACCCACCACACAAAGCCCACACGCCCATGGCCTTCCCAAATAAAAAATCCCATTCAAAACACATGTTAAAATCCCTCAAATCACCTTCCAATTTAACAAGATATTAAATCCCATCCTCACCAAATTTAGAGATTTTGTTCACTAAATAAATTAGGAAAATATCTCCCATATTTATTTGATTTCTTTCCTTGATTAGGAGGTCCCTTAATTATAAAAAGAGGGCAAAACCAAACCTAGGGAGGCTACACTCTTGACATACACACACACGATAACCACCATCACTCTCTCTCTCTTTTCTTCTTTCACGGCAGTACCAGGCCACAAACTAAACAATAAACTAACAAACAAACTAGAACACCCTAACCAAAAACACACACACCTTGGAGAGGACACGACATCAACCAAAAGAAACAAAGACACACACGTCAAATCCCTTCAACCAGCAAACACCAAACACCAAAACAAATAAAAAAGGAAAACAAGAGAGATCTGGAACGTGAAGCAGCAACATTTGCGTGAACCACTTGGACATGAAGCACCGGCTAACAAAGGGAAAACAACGCATGCAGCAACATCAGCGAACGTGAACAGCAAGGTGACACAGGAACCATAAACATGAACAAACCCTGAAACCGTGACCCTAAAATTACCAAAACTGTACCAAAAATCAGCCCTAAACCAGTAAAAATAGCTGCCCTAAAACGCCTAAAATAGTCCCAAAATAATCACCAAACAGTAGCCCTAAACAAGTGAAAACAGTAGCCCAAAAATAGCAAACAAGAGCTAAAAAATAGTGAATCAGAAACATCGAAATATTGAGCAGAAACTGTGAAATAGCAAACCAACAATCCTTTCGGCGACGGCTTAACGTACTTCCAAGAAGCGAATTAAAAGGTAAGACCTGAGGGCACCCTTTACTATATTTATTTTGTAGTTCTGGACGCGGCATGCCCGATTGGACGTGAAATATGCGACGTCCTACATCAAAGACGGCAAACTTGGTCACATCTTTCTTTGACGTTCCGTTATTTATTTTTATCCCGCATTTATTTTATTATTTATCTTTATTTTATTATTTCACATTTATTTTATTATTTTTCTTTATTTAATTATTCCGTATTTATTTATGTTATTTATCTTTTTACCTGTTTACTTTTATTGTTATTTTATTATTTCACATTTACTTTCAGACATGAAATATGTCCAACTTGGTCACATCTTTCTTTGGCGTTCCGTTATTTATTTTTATCCCGCATTTATTTTATTATTTATCTTTATTTTATTATTTCACATTTATTTTACTTCTTATCTTTATTTTATTATTCCGTATTTATTTATGTTATTTATCTTTTTACCTGTTTACTTTTATTGTTATTTTATTATTTCGCATTTACTTTCAGACATGAAATATGTCCAACTTGGTCACATCTTTCTTTGACGTTCCGTTATTTATTTTTATCCCGCATTTATTTTAGTATTTATCTTTATTTTATTATTTCACATTTATTTTATTGTTTATCTTTATTTTATTATTCCACATTTATTTATGTTATTTATCTTTTTACCTGTTTACTTTTATTGTTATTTTATTATTTCGCATTTACTTTCATGTCTGTTTACTTTTTGTTAATGATTGTGTGTATTATCCCTTGTGGTATATCGGATGGAAACACAGACGTAAATTCCGTAGTTAGATCCGAATAGACGGTAGTGTGGTCTGTACTTGGGATACAACTCCACGTACCACTAGGGAAATACTCACAAATGCGTGTTTATGTCATTATTGATGCTATTTTTGTAAAACGTTCGAACCCATTTTAGAACGCAACTCGAACGTAAGCATTCTGCCTCACTCTATTCGAATGCATTTTCGAACGCAACTCGAACGCAAGCATTCCGCCTCACTCTGTTCGAACATATTTCTGAATGCTACGCGAACGTGAACTCTCTGGAATACTTCGTTCGAACGCGTTTACGAACGCTACACGAATGCACACACACTGGACAACATATTTCTTTATATTTTATACATTTTCGTCTCTTTAGTTATTTATTTTGTATTATGCGCTTAATTATTTGAATTTATTATTAACATTTTTACTGTTCTTATAATTTACATTATCGTACTTCTTTATTTAATATGCTTTTGGAACTATGTATTTGCTTTTATTTATATTCATGTTTTTGAGTGTGCAAATTTATGTGTTTATTTGAAGTATCTTGCATGTGCTGCATAAGACTTAGTTATACCATTGTGTGAACCCGTCCATTATACTGGCATAAGTAAGGGACCATTCCGAACCCAACGGTTTGAGGTCTTCCCTTGCGAGGGGTGAGTGCGGCCTTAAATCTTTTCCTAGTTCACACTGGGTGGCGACTCCTTTATTCTCCGATTAAGTCCCCCGCGGGATACTCCGTACTCTCTACGGGCTGCGAGCCCAACCGTGTCGTGATCGCCGAGTATCATAGGCATAACGGTAAACCCCGCTTCGCTTCTACATATATGCATTTATCATAGCTTACTCAATATTCTATCCTATTGTCTCCACACGTCGACAGTTCCACTTCCAAAACTTTGTCTTGTTGACCTTTTTGTCTTCTCTTCTGATCTTATTCTGTACCTGGAAATTTCGTGGTCTATAACTCTGTTTCCTTATTTATCTGTTTATGTACCTTTATCTCTTATTGGCTCCGGTTGATTGAACACCTATGAACCACTCTTTACTTTTCTTATAGATTTTTTTTCTCACTCAATTGCATATTTATTCTTAGAACTTTACTAATTGTCCTCATAACTTGTCTTAAACTCTTGTGGATAAACCAGGGTAACTAGAGAAGGATTTCTGGCTAGAATAAGGGTTGTGATTACTTTTATTAGTAAGAGAATTCAGATAACTTTTGTAATCCTTACTAACCTATCTATAGAACTCGAGGACGTACTCGAGGATCAGATACTGGAGAGGTACTGCCTTGCATATAAGTATCCTGGACATACTACGTATACAAGACCCCATCACTCTACCCACTGCAGTCAATGACTCCTTAGACCATGCTCTGAAACCATCTTTGTAATATCCCCAATCCGGGAGATTCTATGGGCAGGGAATAGGCCGTTCTATCCCCATAAACCGCTGACTTTCTAATTACAAACAATACTGATACTTTCTTCAACATAATTTCATACATGGGACCAATGCCCAAATCCACAACATAGTTCGTGAAATAATATACATACGACTAAACAAACAATATCATATTTGTTACAACTCTTTAAATGAATACTCATACACAACACTGTTATAAAAATATTGGAGACTGGACTTTATTTGACTTGACTGAACTCTATTTCTAACTTGACCTAGTGGATCGAACACCCTAGTGACTACCATTAGTATCCATCCTCCCGAGCTCGTCCTCCGAGCAACCTACAAAACCAAGAAACTTGGAGTGGGGGTTTAGATCGTTTGAACGATCTAAGTGAGTGGACGATTAAAAAAAACTAATGTGCTTTTATAAAAACTCTTGGTTCTAAATTGAAGCTATCACCAGAAAACCATATTTCCTGAAAACTATTTTCTTATCTAAAACCATAACTTTTCAGTAAAACATTTCTGAAAACGCCTTTCTGTTTGCAAAACTCTAAGTCTTTCTGAAAAACCATATTTTCTTACTAAAGCTCTTTTATAAAACTTGCATCTCTGTAAACTGCATCTTTGAAAACCTTTTCTCTGAAAACTTGTCCCTGAAATCTGTCTATGAAAATGCTAAACGTATAGGGGCATTACGTCTCGCCGTCCCACCATACGCCTAACTTGAGCCAGAAGTGCAAATCCATGAGATTGGGGTGTTACGTATCGCCGTCCCCCAAAGCATGCCACTACTTATCCCTGAAACTAGTGGTCTTATGGTGTTACGTATCGTCACCCCCAAGCCACTGAATTAGAACCGGGGGTGTGGATCTATGCTACCCTCTAGGCTCTAAATCTAGGATCTATGGGCATTTGTCATCCCTAGTCCTGAATTGGGTGTGAACACGGTCTCTGAGTCCATCAATTCCTTATTTATGTCAAGTTACATACAGAGGTGGATTTTCCCCTGCCTCGAAAACATAAATTCATACTTTGAAAACATCCATTTCATTTACATCTCTTAAAACATGATCTTTCATGAAAAAACTGCAATAAAAATCAACTAACGCCCTAGGTGTGTAAAAATAAGTCTTTACTTAAAAAGTGTAAAAGAAAAATTAACTTAGAAAGAGAGTGTCTACTCCCTGATTTGGGGTCCTGCTAGCATAACTTCACTTCACCAAGGGATTTGTGGTTCTTGCGATAACTCTTAATTGATAACTCTGATTAGAAAATAAAATGAGGAGTGTATTACGAAATTAAGCTAAGTTTATCGATTTTAGTACTTACTATCGCTTCATGCGTATCATACGTATATCATGATTTAATGTATATATACGAGCTAATACGAGACCCCTAGGATGACATCTAATATGCTAGAGTGGAACTGGAATGAATTAAAACTATTTTTGGGGAAATTCTGACCTCGCGTCACGACGTAATGCATTGGGCGTCGCGACAGTCACAATTACAGAAAATAATGTTTGAAAATTCCCAATGCGCATCGCTACGCGAGTCCTTATGCGTCGTAACACAGACAGTCCAGAAACGAATCTTAATAAATTTCCCAGTATGCATCATGATGCTGACCCCTTAGGCGTCGTAACGCACGTCTATTAATCAGGTTTCCAACATTTGTTTCTCAACATCTAGTTTTCCCAAAAGTATCACCAACATCTTCATAATAAAACCAATACACAATCCGTCTCATTAAACTTCAACTTCCCATATTCTATACCACTATCTCATCATCAAAAAACTCTTTAATCTTATCATTTTTATTTTTAGCTCAATACTAAGGATTCCCAAATTTTTAGACATTTCTCATTACAATAAATTTCTTACTTACTAACCACTTAAATGAATTCCCTAGCATGCCAATTACTCTAACATGCCATCAAACTCTTAAAATTTCACAATCCAAGTTTTGGGTCAAGTTGGCCTTACCTCATTTCTTGTGATTTCCTTTATTCCTCAAGTTTTCCATGGTTGTTACTCTCCTTCTTTGCTTAATGCATGAGCATTTGACTTTGTTTCTTGTTCTTTCCTTCCTCTTCATTCTTTTTCCTTTCTTCTTCTTCTTTTTCTTCTTTTTCTTCTTACGTTTTCTTCTTCTCTTCTCCATTTTAGGGATCAGAGAATAGTACTCTTTTTATAAGAAAAAAGTGTTGGAATGATTGAGAGAATTGGAGAATTTTCTTGATTCACCCTTAAGCACTATTCATATAGAATTTTTATCTGCATTTTTGGCTCATTTATGATTTGAATTTTGAAAAATATTCAACGCAGAAGTTGTATGTCCCGATCTTAGCTTTTCGTCGAAATAAAATTTAAAAAAATCAGAGTTTATATGAGAAAGTTATGGCCCAAATACCATAGGCTATCCGGAGAAGGATATTGAATTTTGAGGAATTTACCGATTGTCCCCAATGTCGTTTTATGAGCACTTGCTTGCACAAACATGATTTATATCATGTATTATTCCTCAAAGAAATTATTAGTCGTAAGCCTCTGGTAACGTACAGGTCACCGGGGTTACCGGATGTTACATGAATACTGAAATGTGAAAATGTGAATGTGATAGAAAATAGAAAACATATCATAATCTTGATTGTGAAATGGAATAATTGAAAACTATAAACTTGTCATGAACTATAAAACGTGGCTAAAACCTTACTGATTACATGACTAAAAACATAATTAAATACGTAAATGTCTGAAAATCTTAAACATGGAAACATAACTGTAATACTATAAAACATGACCATGAGCTGAAAGTTGATACATGAAACTTGAAAACATAACATGACTAAAAAAGGTAATAAGGTCTAAAACAATATATGTGAACTAAAATCATAATCGTGAGCTGTAAGCTGTAAACATGCCTGAAAACTAATTTTCCTTAAAAAAACCACACCAATATCGTAACCTGACGGCGTGAAACCTATTCACTAGCACTTAACACTACATAAGTAGGGGAACATGGATATTGCCCTATCGAGGTGATTACTTATCCAAGAGGAAAATTGAGTATACGGCAGTAGCTAAACATGAGGGAACGACACTCCACTAGTGGTTTGAAAATATTTCATACTTGTGCTTGTAAAGTATTTATTGAAAACTGAAATTTATGAAAATCATAATTGAAAACATAATCTTGAAAACATAACTGTAAACATACATGTCATTTAAAACTAAAAACATGTAACATAGACTAGATCTGTAAACATGTCGTGTAAGCTGAAAAAATGAACTACAAACTTGAAATGTAATTTGCAATTGAAACGTAAACTAAGGGACATGAACTGTAAACATGGAGTACATGGACTGACGTGTACTAGCTTATCCATACAAGCTCATACAAGACCTATTACCTATTTTAGAATAAGTATGGGACGAGCCGTCAGAATCGAATCTCTAACAAGTACTTCTATCATGAATGCACACTCATACTGACTTCATGATTTGAAAACATTTAACACATAACGTAAACTGAAATGTAAACTCAATACGTAATTAAATACATGAACATGAATGTGTAAGCTGAATTCATGAACTGAATATGTGAACTTGATGTGTGAATTGAATATAATTGAATTCATGAATGTGTAAGTTGAGAATATAATTGAATTTACAAACTGTCTACGTAAGCTGAATACGTAAATTGAAGACATAAACTGATAATGTAAACTAATAATATACATAATACGTGAAAACTTAAGGAATGAAGTAGCGTTTACTCACAGACTTGACATCCAATACTGACGTGTCTGAATACAATCGGAAAGACTCATGTATGACATCTAACATGTGTTCATGAATGGTTATCATACTCGAATATAATGATTCTAAACATTGTTGTGACTGTCATGATGCATGTAATACATATATTCATGTTGGCGATGGTGACGTGGTAGTTTTAGAATTCTACCTAACATATTAAGCTATGCTATGCGTAAATGCTTTTTAACTTAGACTGAGCAGCTAATACTACGTGACATTCACATGACGTGACATGCTCGTGAGATAACATGCTCGTGACATGCTTAAAGGGATAATACAACATCTCTGACTTGATTCTAACATGACATGTACTCCATAATGTGAGATTAACACATGCTTTTACAAAACCACCCAAAATCATGGCTATAACCTGTCCAAACCCATGGTGACTTGGATTTAATCAATTTCATTCATATATCATGTTATTAAATTCTTATCTGAGCGGGACTAACTAGCTAATCAATCAAAATCCCTAAAAATCTACATTGACCAAAATGGATATCAAAGAAACCACAAATTCAATGCTATACAACTCAAATAAGGCATATATCATGTTACTTACAATCTATTTAAGCTTGATTATTAACTTAATCATGAAAACAATGAAATTTCGAAATAGGTCAAAAACCATAACATGGGAAAATACAAAATAAGCATGAAAATGAAGGTAAAGAAGCTTACTCGATCTTCCTAAAGCTTGGAAATACATGTAACCCCAATAATAAGCATGAAAATGAAGGTTATGAGGCTTACTCAATCTTCCTACAGCTTGGAAATGTATGGAAACCTCATGATTTAGCTTGATTTTGAAAAGAAAATGAAGAGTTTTCAGAGAGAATGAGAGGTAAAGGAGAGAGAGAAGAGAGAAATGAAGAAAAATCTTAACTGGGCTATTTATATTGGGCCGAAAATCCATAAATTTATGTCTAAAATTCTCCATCGTATTCAAATGCTCGTCAAAGGCAACTCAAACCCTAACCCTTTAAAAAGTTGCATTCGAACGACCTAAATAACATCACTGAAACGAGAGCTCTCTGGAAAGATTTATTTGAACGTGAGGACGAACAAGAAACAAACGCGAACACTGAATTATGTTCAAACACCATGAAGAATGCTCAACAAATGTGAAAATACTGACTTACAAACTAAGGGCAAATCGTAGCTTAAATGTTCCAGAAATCAAACTATAGCCTTTGTCAACATGCATAAATACTATGCAATGGACTTTCTGGAATAATGAGAACCACAATTTATGCTGCTGTTGGAGCATCTTTGATGGAAAAAGGAGAATATCAAGCCTGAGACCTAATTGAAGAAATGGCTAACAATAATTCATTGTGGCCCATAGAAAGGAGCTTGATCCAACGAAATGCTGGAATTTATGAAGTTGGAGCCAACATAGTAGTGAATGCCAAGCTGGATCAGATATGCAAATTCTTGGAAACTCTTAGCATGCAAAGCAATATTGGATCAATAAGTTCACAATATAGAGGAGCACAAAAACCAAACCAACATAAATAAATGGTGAATTACGTCAACAATTTCAACTGACGGGGGAATAATCCATATTCCAACACCTATAACCCATGGTGGAGGAATCATCCCAATTTTGCATGGAGCAATAATTCAGGGCAAATGAAAAATCCACTATCTAGATTCCAATAGTAGAACAAAGGCCAAGAGTATGACAAAGAAACAGGAATAACAGAAGTGTTGACCCACTTGAAAAAGATAGAAGCAAAACACGACTCTCAAGCAGTTAGGTATGATGTTTTGTTTCAATCCCGAGCATCATTAATTCAAAGTAAATCTACTTCTATTAAAGCACTAGAGAATCAAATTGGACAACTGGCCAATGCTCAGAGTTACAGATCGCCAGGAAATCTTCCCAGCAACACAGAACCAAATCCAATGAACATGGGGAATGAGCAATGTCAAGCCATCATGTTATAAAACGGTACTGAAATCAGCAAAGATGTTGGAGTCAAAACAACTGGTGAGAAAGTTCCAAAAGATAGCAGCGAAGCAGTTCCACAGATTGAGGAAAAAGAAGAAAAGGAAAAAGATCGAGAAAGAATCAATATACCTCTGCCTTTTCCACAACGTCTCTAGAAGAATAAACTAGACAAGTAGTTTTCTCAATTCCTGGAGATCTTCAAAAAGCTTCATATCAACATTCCATTTGCAGAAGCGTTGGAACAAATTCCCAACTATGTCAAATTCATGAAAGACGTTCTTTCGCGAAAACGGAGATTGGGAGATTACGAGGCAGTAGCATTATCAGAGGAAGCTTCTCCCAAAGTTGAAAGATCCTGGCAATTTCATTGTTCCTTGCACCATAGGAGAACATGACTTCGGTAAGGCTTTGTGCGATTTAGGAGCAAGTGTTAACTTGATGCCTTTTTCTATTTATAGGAAACTGCAGATTGGAGAAACAATGACCACCTCAGTCTCTCTACAACTTACTGATATAACGCTCGTATTTCCGAGAGGTGTAGTTGAAGTTGTGTTGGTCAAAGTTGACAAATTCATTTTCCCAGCAGATTTTATTATCCTTGATATGAATGAAGATGAAGACGTGTTGATCATCCTCGGAGACCATTCTTAGCTACAGGTCGAACCATTATTGATGTACAAAAAAGATAACTAACCATGATGGTACAGGACCAAGAAGTAACATTCAATGTTTTCAAAGCCATGAATTTCCTGGATGAAGAAAAGAATGAGGAATGTTTTCAGACTTGATGTGATACATAGTACCATCCAGAACTCCAATGCAATGTAAAGTTCTACTGACAAACTGTCTGTGAAGCCCGAAGATAAAATGTATTGTGCACTGAAGAAGCCAATTCTTGCACTACAAGCAACATAAGAGAAACAATTCCACCAGCTCAATGAATTGGAGGAATTTCACATACAGCCTTTTGAGAATGCCAAACTGTATAAAGAAAAGGCCAAGAAGAGAAATGATGAGAAGTTAGTGCACATAAAACTAGAACCAGAGCAATGTGTACTGTTAAACAAATCAATCATGAAACTCTTTCCATGGAAGCCAAAATCACGGTGGCCAGGTCCATTCTTAATCACCAAAGTTTTACCAGATAAAGCCGTTGAAGTACATGATCCTAACTCCAACAAAATATTCAAGGTTAAAAACAAGTGTGTCAAGAACTACTGGGGAGAATCATTTGAGCGACAAAAAGAAAGTGTCACACTTTCAGATCCAGCCTAACGTTCGAGCAGTCATGTCAAGCTGATGACTTTAAACTTAGCGCTAGTTGGGGGGGCAACCCATGCAATTTGTGTATATATTGTGATTTGGTCTATTTTATTTTTATGTGTTTAATTTGTGTAGGTAAAGTAAGATTTTAGGATAGAATAAGCTCTTGCAAATCTTCACAAGAAATTTCCTTCTCTCCCTCAAAAATCTCTAATGAAATTTTACAAAGCTCTCTTGGAACGAATGAAACTACTGATGATCAAAGGTATTCCTAATGACATTCGTTGGATTATTGAAGCACATGTCTGATTGGCAGGTGAGTCTTCTAACTCTTTTATTTCATATCTGCCTGGTTTAGGAAGAAACACATATGCTAAAAAGAGTAGAGCTAAAAGAATGTGTGTTTTCTATAAATATGCTCGCATGACATGTAATACTCGTTGTTGTTCTTTAGGAATTGTGTCTGATAACAGTGAAGATAAAATTAAATTCATTAGGGATGGCTTGAGTAATGAGTCTTTGGATGACATATCTAAGACTCTTGAGACGCGTTCCAGTGGATATGTGCATCATGCAATTCACATGTTATATACACAGTTCTGAAAGGAAAGAAAACATTTTAGTCTCGAGAATCTGACTTTAAAATACCATGTTTGCCAATTTATAAGAAAATTGGATGGGAAGCTTGTCCCTGACGTATAGACGCCAATCAAGCTGTTACTTCACTTGTAAATATTATATCTATTTTTCTTTTCCTAATAATTGTGATTTATGTTGTTATTTTCTTTTATTTTCTCCGACAGGATCCAGACTTTTTAACCTTTCACGATTTCTTTTATTATTTTGCTAATAATCGTCTTTTGGAAGATACTAGTATTATTATTACTAACCCTTTTCAGGTGTTTTAAATTCCACACATCATTACACTTTTGAAGACATCCAGATAAAAATGGATGCCACTTCAATAAGACTAGTTGAAAACATTTATGTGTTTTGTGGTACTAGTGTTGGTACTAGGCCACAATACGTAGCAGCAGCACATGAATTGGGTCGAGTCTTAGCTGAAAGGAATATTGACTTAGTATATGGCGGTGGCAATCTTGGATTAATAGGGATCACTTCAAAGGCTGTACAGGAAAAAGGCAGTCAATTTCTGGGAATCATCCCAAAACCCTTATCGGAGGAAAATTTGATAGGACCATCAAACAGAGAAGAACTAATTGTACCAGATATGTCTGAACGACTGGTGGAGATGATTAAATGTGCTGATGCTTTTATTGTTTTGCTAGGTGGCTTGGGTACACTGGAGGAAATTTTTACGGTACTATCTTGGGCAAACTTGAACATACACCAGAAACCACTTAGACTGTTTAACGCTGACGGATTTTATGATTTTCTTTGTGTGTTTCTTGATGATGCCCAGAGAAATGTGTTGGTGTCAAAACCTGTAAAAGATCTCCTCTTTATTGCCAGAACTGCCCTGGATTTAATTGACCAAATCTTAGCCTTTGAACCACAAATTGACCATATCCTTTCCAAGATTAACTGGTCTGATAATGATTGTAAGAAACGAAGGATTAATCTGGATCTTAACCTTTAAATTTCTCTTTTAGATGTAGAAATTCATCTAACCAGGTACTGTTTCTAAACTTCTCTTCTACTTTTTAAGACATTGGGGATAATGTCTCATTTAGTTTTGGGGGAGGGGAATAGTTGACTAGTATTTTGTTTTTATTTTCTTATTTTTTAGTCTAAAATTTTTGAAAAAAATTCAAAAAAATTAAAAAATTTTACAAAAATAAAAAAAAAAATTGTTTTTTTTTTTTTGTGTTTTTAATTTCATTAATAAGGTGAAATTGGTGTAAGAGATAGCCGAGTAAGGAATTTCCAATCCTGAGACGTATCTCAACCTATTTCGAAACAAGTTAATTTTTGTTTATTCCTTCTGAATTATTTTATTTGTCAATTCTCCATAAAACTAACTAAAATGGATCTTCTTATGCTCAATTGACAGATATTGTCAATATGCATGGTAACATACGGACATGAGATGTAATTGAAAAGTTTATAATATTCAGTGCTCTAGTTTAAATTGAGGAAGCACCTAAAAAAGCGATGGGAAAAAAACGTCATAGATCCGAGTTATTAAGTCTGTAAGGGTGTTTTAACACCTAGTGCCCTAAAACCAACTGATTTGGGAGTCACTGGCCCAACACTCGTTACATGGATCGAATATATTACAAATATAAATATATATATATATATATATATACACACACATATTTATATCGAAAATCTGAGTAATTAAGTCTGTAGGGGTGTCTTAACACCTAGAGCCCTAAAGCCAACTGGTTTGGGAGTCACTGACCCTAAGCTCCCTACAGAGATGGAAGATATTATATATAAATAAAAAATAGAAAAGAAAAAAATCTAAAAAATCACAAAAATATTTCATTTCTAAAAAATGTGTGAATTCTGATAAAATTTTAGGACAAAAATATTACTTTCTTCTCAACTGCACTTGTGACTATTGTGGTCAAAATGAGTTGATTAATATTTTGTTGCTTGTGTATATGAAGAATGGTAAAAAAAATCGGAGAATTTACTTCTTCAGTAATCTAGAAAGAAATAAAACAATTATTAACTTGGATAAGAAGTTTCACATGTTTAGTCACTAAATTCTTTATTCTATTTTCTCTTGTCTTTTTGCTTTTATGTGCATTAGTTTTACTATATTTTTACTTTTATCAAACGTTTGTGGGTATCGTTGTTGTAAGTCCTCACGAGACTACAACTCGTCCACTAGGGACACCTAGGGGTTTAAAGGCTTGTTACATATGCTAAATGCAATCGTGATCCCCATGAAAGTGCCTTAGTTTAATTTTAATTGTTTCTTGTATTTTAATTTATAGTTTTGCTCAAGGATTAGCAAAATATTTGGTTTGGGGTGTGATGAGCGGAAAATATATCAATATTTATCGCGTCTTTTACTTAATATTTTGTTCAGTTTCTCGGGTTTGATGAACGTTTTGATGTGTTTTAGTTTATTTTGTTGATAAAATAATATTAGGACTCAATGGAATCATTTATTACGAAATGTGGGTCAAATAAGGGTAAAAATTGGACTTGATATATTAATTTTGGAGATTGGAAACTTGAAAGTGCGTTCTAACAAAGTACATTTTCGGAAATTCCAATTTTGCGCAATTGTCATATTTTGGGCATAAATCTTTACTCCGATGTTAGATTGAGCTTATTCAAGTTCCAGAGTAAAGAAGACTCAAAGATCTACAACTTTTAAGAATAAAATAATTTTGAATTCGGAATATTACATGACCTAAATTGATGAAATATCCGGAAGTGTGTTATGCAAAATTATTAAAGTCATTTTCAAAGCAAAAAAATAAATAAAAAAATAAAAAATAAAAATAGTCAAACTCCCACCAAACATGATAGCAATTACTGGAGGATTTGGTTGAGCAATTAGTGGAGCAATTAATAATGGATTTGGTGGAGGCAAAATTTTCCCTATAAATATCAAGTCATTTCATTTGTAAATTCATACCTTCTTCTATGTAATTCCTTAAGAATACTAAGAAGATTATATCTTGCTTGTTTATTTACAGCTTTCAGAAATTAATTTTCGCATTTGCACTTTATTTTCTTTACTTTTCAGTCTTTACTTTCTGCAATTTACTTTTACGCACAATACTTTCTTTTCTTTACTTTTCAGCAATTTACTTTTAAGTAATGAGGAGGTTGTTGGACAATTATGACCCCTAACATCACTATTTGTAAAAGACATGGTTTTCTTTGTACAAATTAACTATGTGACAAAAGAAATTGCACTTTTATCATTTTGTAATTGGATTAATTGGATATATAAATGATAAAAGTCCATATGATTAGTACCAAATTAATAAGATATGAGACAATATTAATCCACGAAAGGTTTAATCCTTAAATATCCCTAGTCGTAGTATTATCGAGACTGGACATCGATAATGTGGAATAGGCTAGTATTACACTTGTGCGCATTATGGAAGCTTAACGGCATAGTTCTAAAATATTTAAGTATTGGATACTTATGCAAATGTGATAGGAGGTTCCGTTAGCCGTTGGACCGGGAACAGCTTCGCTCTAGATAGACCCCTCGGAGTCTCATTGGTAATATGACTATGTGTCTATGGGAATCCGAATCAAGGTAGGTGTATGTGATCTTAACATGATACTTGCATCGCTAATACTTGCGACAATAAGTATACTTTGGTTTTGGTCGTTCGGAGCTTTAACAGGTTCTGTGTATGCCTCTTCTTGGTATACTAAGAATCGTATTGTATTGGATATGATGTCAAGATGGAAGATCACTTCAGTCATATGGAGATGATGATCATGCATGGATACATAACTAATACTCTTAAATGCTGCAGCTATCGCGATAGTATGACTAGGTCATGATTATCCAATTACAAAGACTAGTTGCTAGTGATCCGATATATGATTCGTACGGGGCAGACAAAATTCCAGCCCCAGGCCTAGCATGTGACATCTGATAATAGATCGTAATACGCTATGCATTGTATACTACGCCTGATACATATTATATATATTCCATGTTGAATATATTTATGGAGAATTGGGTAGGCACGGTGCTTTGCTAGAAGCCAACCATGTCTTGTAAATCGATAAGAACGTGGTACGGTGTACGCACGTGTTTGGATGGTCCGATAACCATATTTACAGCCAACATATCCAGGGTGTTGGATTTTACTAAGATCCCAAGGATCAATAAACGAGCATGAAACATAAGCGAATACAATGAGGGCGTATGAGAGAGAGAGAGATGAAAATGAGAGAGAGATAAATTTGGTTGATGGCTAAAGTGTTGAATTTCAAATTCATTTCATGTGAATTTGGCTTTCAAAAAGTCAAGCAATAATGGCACCAACCACACACATCACTTCATCAATCCATCACTCAGTGAATAGTGACTGGCGTCAATCACTCAAAGTGAAAGACATCCATCACTTGATTGACGAATGATGTGACGCTAGATGCGACTAGCAATTTGACACTTGATTTGACTTGTGTGCCGCACTCAAATTCGAAATGCGAATGCACTCGCAAATAATCTCGGGCTCGGGTTCGCTAATTCCAAGTTAACGAATTTTCCGTTGCGTCGTAATTAAATGATTACGCATAGCAAAATCACTATTCACATCGCTAACAAATTAATTCTAAATTAATTTGTTCGCCCGAATTAAAATCTAATTTTAATTCTGCGTCGAAATCCAATTTCGTTTAATGTATCGAATATATCAATTAATCGATTAATTGCAAATTAATCGTTATCTCTCTCTAAATGATATTTTATCCCAGATAAAATATCTCCGCAATTAATCCCAAATTAATTTTCTCTCTCATCTTATTAATCCCAGATTAATTAAAGTGTGAGTCATACGTCATCGGTGAATTTTTGGGAAGCGACCCATGAGATCCCCGGATATGTTGGCAGTAAATTCGGTTGTCGGACTATTTTACCGATTTACAAGACAAGGTTGGCTTCTATCAAAGCGCCATGCCTACCAAATTCTCCAGAAATATCCTTACAGGAATAAAGGATCTATATCAAGTGTAGTATACGTAGTATTGTGTATTTCGATCCAGCATCGGATGATCACATGCAAGGCCTGGGGGTGGTACAGTGTCTGCCCCGTACGAAGCATATATCGGATTACGAGCAACTAGTCTCTTTAATATCAGATAATCATGAACAAGTCATATTATCTCGACAGTTGCAACCTTTTTAGAGAACCAGTTATGTATCCCTGCGCGATCATCAACTCCATATGACTGGAGTGACACTTTTATCTTGATATCACACCCAACACACTACGATTCTCGATATACCCAGAATAGGCGTACATAGAAACCGGTTAAAGCCCTGGACGACGAAAACCAAAGTATATTGATTGTTGTAAGTATTAGTGGTGCAAGTCTCAGGTTAAGACCAAATACACCTACCCTGATTTCGGACTTCCATAGAAAGACAGTCATACTACCAATGGAATTCTGAGGGGGTCTATCTAGAGCGAAGCTGTTTCCCGTACCATCGGTAAAACACAACCTCCTATTACACTTGCATGAGTATCCTATACCCAAATATATGAGAACTATGTCGTTGTGCCCTCACAACGCGCACAAGTGTAATACTAGTCTTTTACGTATTTATCGATGTCCAATCTCGATAGTACTGTGACTAGGGATATTTAATGATTTATCCTTCGTGGACTGATACTGTCTCATATCATTTTCAATCTAGGAACAAATCACAGGGACCTCCTATCATTTATACATCTAGGTGATCTAATCACAAATGATAAGAGTGCAATCTCCTTTGTCACATAGTTAATTTGTACAACAACACCATGATCTGTACAAATAGTGACGTTATAGGTCATAATTGTCCAAAAATCTCCCATTTGGCCTATAGCCAGTCACTCGAGTGTCTTACACCCGAACTATGTACGGTTGGCTCAAATTGCTGAGAAAAGGCTTTCATCAACGGATTTGCATGATTATCGTCTGATGTGATTTATACGATCATCACATCGCCATGATGTAGGATCCGAACGAATCAGATGAATAGTTGAAGTATGTATCTGGATCATTGATGAGACCATTAATTCCTTAACCTGTGCTCAACCCTAGCTCAGCTGCTAACAGAATTATATCTAATCTAATTAGATTTATTAATCGACCCAGAAGGCTTCTATTGCTGCCTCAGCTGCAGCAATAACTCACATTTGTTGTTTATACGGTGACAGTATCTCGCTTGGAAGATTTCCAGCTTACTGTTCCGTTATTCAAACTGTATAGTACCGTTTACGACTTATAGTCATTTAATCGGTTTAGGAAACTTGCAGTAGTGATCCCAATCACTTCAAGTTCTCCAGCTCCATAGTTCAAGAATGTATCCTTAGTTCTCTAAGATACTAAGTATGTTCTTAACATCAATCCAGTGACTATCACTTGGATTGGCCTATTTGTGAATCTATATGCTCAAAGGGTATGAGACATCAGGTCGCGTACATTTTTCAATGTACGATTTCTCAAAGAGTATTTATGAAAGCCAAGCTTTCGCCGATAGTTAATATGGGAATATCATTTCCAAGAAATGACATATTATCTTTATTTTATAGGATAGCCACTGTCAGTGTGCTCCCACTAACCCTCTTATATACACAAGAATCATTTTCGTTTTGAATTGAATCATTAACTATTATGATTACATCAAAACGATAATTCTAAGAATCTATGCTTGCTTCAATCCAAACATGGATCGAATAACCCGCAAACCTTGTTTGCTAGTTATGGTACGACAAAACCGAAAGGATGTTATAAACATCCACCGAAAGGTTTCCTTTTCAGGAAAGTGATTTTCCCGTTAAGCTGACATATTGCATAAATAAAACATGCAGCTTTAGCAAGCATTCTCCAAATGGATTTACCATGGCAACAGATAAAAGTTTGAATCGTAATCAACACAATGTTGATGATGATACATTTCTGCTAAAAGCCTAGCTTTATACGTTCGTATTTTGTCATCCATGTACATCTTCATTGAAGACTTATAAGTACCAATAGGCACAATGCCTTGTGGTACATCAACTAGTGTCCAAACATAGTTGATATAAATGGATTCCATTTCGGATATCATGACACTTTGTCATAATAGGGAGTCGATACCTTGTATCACTTCCTCATACGTAGTCAGTTGGTATGCCTCAATAAAATTGACATCTTTACGAGGTGAGATCAGAAACCCATACCCAGGATGTTCTCTGACTCTCTCCGACATACGCGGTTCTTGTGTATTAGAAGATTATGGTATAGTTTCATCCTTGATGAACTTTTTGTGTTCCATTAGGAATCGGTGCCAGGAATAGTATTACTCCGATTTTCATCGAGTTTTACTATCCTACCACTTACCACTGCATATAGGTATTGCTCTTAGGAAAGCCACATGGCGAGCAATAATCTAATTTTTCTCTTGTGAGATGTATAAGTACTATACTTTGGTATCCCTAGGATAACCTACAATTGGAACATATCCAATTTGGGTTTTAGTTTGGTATCACCCAAACATATGCCTAGCATTCCCAAATTTTCAGGAATGAGAAAACCCGGTTTCTTTCCTGTTCATATCTTATATGAAATCTGTCAAACATATTTTTATGGAACCTTATTTAAAATAAGTTATGCACTGTTTATGCTTATCCTGTGAAGGAAATGGTAGCTTAGAGCGACTCATGATTAACCTTATCATGTCTAACATAATTTGGTTACTCGGTTCGGATACACCGTCAAAATGACGTGTTCTGGGAGGAGTCCTCATTGAAACAATACTATACTCTTTCAAGTTTATAAGAAACTTATTGCTTAAGTATTTTCATCATGGTCTAACCGTGATGATTTTATACTTTAGCCGATCTGTTTGTCTATTTCGTGTTAAAACTTTAAAATTTTCCGATTTGTTTTTCAAAAGAAACACAAAACCATAACTCGATGCCACATCCGTAAAGGTCACGAAATATTCATATCCACCTCTAACCTAGCTAGACATGGGCCCACTTGCTTCACTATGAACTAGGGCTTACAGATCGGTGGCACTTACACTTTTACCAAGTAAATATTGTTATAAGCACTTTGCCCAATTAATTAGATTCGTAGACTTTATTAGAGTGGAATCAAAACAGTCCGAGTACCCATTCTTCAAAAGTGCGGATATACGAGTCTTGTTTATTTATGTCCCAGACAACAATGCCGCAATTAGTTTCTTCTGATCAAATCAGTTTGAGCTATTTGTTTGTCATGTTATACGTTTGAGATTTTATTTATATTCAAAATATAAATATTGTTATTCACATCTAATGTGTTTATCTCAATATCATCTTTATATAATAAAACACTTTAGTGTTCTAAAATATAAAGGTTTACCCACAGCGGGTTAAACACTGATATAGAGATAATGTTTCTAATCAAACTAGTTACATTATAACAGTTTCCTAATTTAGGTACACACCCGAGGGTAGTTCCTAAAATTAGGTATCTACGGTTAAAACAGTGACAGTTGTCCCCTTTCCAATTCGTAGATAAATCTAAACTGAAGTCAGTATGTTGCTCATAGCAGATTCTGAACATCAATGTATATTTATGTACCACACTAAGTATTTAAAATCCAATTTTAATACCAGTAATGAACATATTTATGACAAATAAATTTGAAGTCAAAGCCTTGCTCGTCTTCAATTCCTTCATGTCTGCATTGTCCAAATGGCAAACACGCTTTCGCGATCCCGTTTGCCACATTTAAGCATACATTTTGGGATATGTCCTTGCCATTTTCACATTCCAGTAGCCTTTGGCCAAGCCTCGGGTTTCTAGAATATCGAAGTACGGTGCGCCTTGCGCTACTTGCCTTATTGCAAATTTTGACTTTGTCTCCTTGAGAGTAGTCACTAACTCTCCAAGAGTTATTCATTGCAATTTAGTACTACTAAAATCTAAAGATAGATTTATGAAGATCCTTCAATTTCATTATTATACTTTAAGGATCTAATCCTTAGTTCTGATTCGTCAGCGGGTCTACTACATTATCTTCACTCGGTACCTTGCACACGACAATATCCCCTTGCGACACGATCTCTCGAATGATGTGGTACTTGCGTTCCACATGCTTCGACTTCTTATGCGCCCTCGGTTCCTTTGCTTGCGCAATGGCTCCAGTATTATCACAGTATAACGGAATCACATTCTCGATACTTGGGACAACTCCCAATTCTGTGATAAAGTTCTTTATCCACACAGCCTCTTTTGCAGCTTCAGAAGCTGCAATATATTCCGCCTCAGTGGTGGAATCTGCTGTTGATCCCTGTTTGGAACTCTTCCAACAAACTGCACCTCCGTTAAGGGTAAAGACAAATCCAGATGTAGACTTTCTATCATCGGGATCCGATTGGAAATCGGAGTCTGTATACCCATTAAACTGCAGTTCGTTTCCTCCATATATTATCAACTTATCCTTGGTACCTTTAAGATACTTTAGGATATGTTTAATGGCCATCCAATGGTCATTACCTGGATTGGACTGATATCCACTAGTTACGCTAACAGCGAAACTGATATCAGGCCTCGTACATAACATGGCATACATTATGCTACCCAAACACGAAGCATAAGGTTGGTTAGACATTCTAACTTTCTCATCTTCTGTTTGTGGACACATCTTCTTAGAAAGATGAATCCCATGTCTGAACGGTATGTTTGTTGTCTTACAGTTACCAAAACTATACTGTTCCAAGATCTTATCTACGTACGTTGATTGGGATAACCCAATCAGTCTCCTTTGTCTATCTCGATAGAGTTTTATCCCTAAAACATATGAAGCTTCTCCCAGGTCCTTCATGGAGAAATTCTTACAGAGGTACGCTTTGACGCTTTACAACATACCTAAATCATTCCCAATGATTAGGATGTCATCAACATATAGGACTAAAAATACAACCATGCTCCCACTGGCCTTCTGATACACACAGGATTCTTCCGAATTCTTGAGAAAACCAGACGATCTAATAATCTCATCGAATCGAAGATTCCAACTTCGTGAAGCTTGTTTAAGTCCATAAATGGACTTCTTAAGCTTACATACCATACCCGAGGTTTCACTGGACGTGAAACCTTCCGGCTGTTCCATATAGATTTCTTCATCAAGAAATCCATTTAGAAAAGCCGTTTTGACATCCATTTGCCAAATCTCGTAGTCATGATACGCAGCTATAGAAAGCAAAATCCGGATAGACTTAAGCATTGCTACCGGCGAAAAAGTTTCATCGTAGTCGATGCCAGGTCGCTGCGTGTAACCTTTTGCTACCAGTCGGGCCTTGTAAGTTTCAACCTTACCGCCAGGCCCGCGTTTCCTCTTGTAAACCCATTTACAACCGATAGGAACAATTCCTTGGGAAGCGGAATCAAGTCCCAAACTTGATTTTCATGCATTGAGTCTATCTCGGATTTCATGGCACTTTGCCATTTCACGGAGTCGATGTCCAACATCGATTCTCTATAGGTGAAAGGATCTGTCTCTTCAACTAAGAGAACATCCAGACTCTTTTCTTGTATCAAATACAAGCGTTCATGAGGTCTAGATACCCTTTCCGACCTACGGAGTGTGTGTGTTGAAGGTCCTTCATCTACTTGAACTTCAGGTTCCTCTGTTGGTTCGTTGTTTTCAGGTTGGACTTCATCAAGCTCAACCTGTCTATGATTACCACCTTCTGACAAATATTCTACTTCTAGAAATTTTGCGAAGTGAGCTACGAACACATTTCGATGCTCGGTATCATAGAACAGATATCCCTTCGTATTCGAAGGATATCCAACAAACCTAAACTTTTACCCTCGAGGCGAAAGCTTATCTTGCTGAGTTACCCTGACATAGGCAGGACAACCCCAAACCTTAATATAATTAAGATTTGGTCTCCTACCGAACCATATCTGATATGGTGTCGTAGGAACATCCTTTGAAGGAATCTTATTCAAAAGATGTGCGGCTGTTAAGAGAGAGTAACCCCATAAGTAATAGGGCAAATCTGTGAAACTCAACATCGATCGGACCATATCCAATAAAGTCTGATTTCTCCTTTCAGATACACTATTATGCTGTGGTGTACCTGGAGGAGTATATTGAGCGAGAATCCCATTCTCCTTTATATAATCCATGAACTCACCACTCATATATTCGTCGCCTCGATCTGATCGAAGGCATTTAATATATTTACCAGTTTGTTTTTCTACTTCATTTCAGAACTCTTTGAACTTTTCAAAGGTTTCCGATTTATGTCGTATCAAATACACATAACCATACCGTGACAAATCATCGGTAAAGGTAACGAAGTACGAATAACCACTGCGAGCAGTTTGACTTAGTGGACCACATACATCAGAATGTATGAGTTCCAGTAAGTTAGTGGCGCGGTGTCCAACACCAGAAAATGGGGCTTTGGTCATCTTACCCTGAATACAGGATTCACAAGTTGGATAGGATCCAATGGTAAGATCTGATATCAAACCATTCCTAACCAATTGGGTAAGGCGTTTAACGCCAATGTGACCAAGTCTCATATGCCAAAGTTCAGTATTAATAATTACAGGTAAACTACGTTTATTAACTCCAATATTTAATATATCTTTAGAAGTTTGCAATGTATAATGACCATGCTTGTTTGGACAACTACGGATCTGAATATTATTTTTATCATATAAATACAAAGAACTATTCTTAATATTAATACAAAAGCCTTCTGTATCCAATACAAAAAGTGATATAATATTTGCGACACATCCCAGTACAAAATGACAGTCATATAACAAAAGTGTCCCATTCGGTAATGAGATCTCGCATACTCCCACTGCAACTGCATCCAAAGAGTCTCCACTCCTGAATCGCAACTGTATCTCTCCAGGCTTCAGTTTCCTACTTTCCTTCAGCACCTGCAACGAATTGCAAATGTGAATGGGACAAGAAGAATCTAAAATCTAGCTGGATGTAACGGCTTCACAAGCCAAAGATAAATCAATAACTGGAAAAATAAAAGTACCTGATGTAGAAGCTCTGTCTCTCCTCAGCTGGGTAATGTAATCAGGACAGATCCTTTTCCAGTGCCCGACTTTGCCGCAGTGGTGGCATTTTTCTTCAGAAGCCCTTTTGAGCTTTGCAATCTTCGCCTGTTGTTGAGGACCAAAAGTCTTCTTTTTCTTCTTGCCTTTCTTGTTCTTTCCTTTGGACCATCCTTGGGAAGAAGCCGAAAGAGAAGTAGTTCTAGGAGGGCGAGTCGGTACTCCCTTCTTAAGGTCCTCTTCTGCCGTGAGCAACATCCTATGTAGCTCCTGGTAGGTACAGACAGTCCCGTGCATGTTGAAGTACATCACGAACTGGCGAAATGAAGTTGGTAGTGAACCAAGAATGACACTCCTACCGAGAATGTCATTCAAGATGAGATTATGTTGCCTCAATTGATCGATCAAATCGATCATCTGAAGAACATGTGGGCTAACACTCTGCCCCTCATCCAGACGCGCATGGAACAGTTCCATGGCGACTTTGTGAACAATCACTTGTTCTTGGTTCTCAAACGATTGTCTCAATTGCTTCATCATACTATAGGAATCTAGCATACCATAGTAATAATGCTTGAGTTTCGGAGATAGTGAACTAAGGATGTATGATTTAACCCTTAAATCATCATCCTTCCAAGCTTCAAAAACTTGGCGTTCCTCCTCCGAAGCATCCGCACCCACTGCAAGGGGCAACGGACCCTCAAGAACATAACCCAGCTTTTCGGAATCGAGGACAATCCTCAAATCCAATTCCCAGTCTGCAAAGTTCTCAGCGCCTTTCAGTTTGTTCGCATCAAGCATACACGCAAACTGATTTGTGGATTTTGCCGCCATCGTCAATCTATCATATAGATCACGAAAAACGGTTAGCAGAAATAAAGGAATTTCATATAATATCAAAAACATAAACTAGATCATGGATTTTTAATCTAATATGTCCCTCCCACTAAATCATGCAATACTGTAATCCCAAAACAGAATACAAATATTTAATAATTAAATTAAATACTAATAGTGAAAAGTGGATCCCGTGAATATATTTCGGCTCACAGCAGAGGCACGGTCTCGCCTACGTATATTCATCAGGTAGATAACTCATTTGTCAATCATTCACTAATGACTCCTAAATATCTGGTCCTGGCCGTTTCTCGTTGTCGCTGTGAAGGCAGGCCCACAAGGAGACGTACCAAGGTTAAACTCGTCAATGATAAACTCAAGTTACTTACGTAATCATGACAGCTAGGGCACGTTCAGAATTCCGCTTTTACTTGAATTTACCTAGTATCTGATATACATCCGGTATAAATAAATCTTTATCGGCTACACCCTCACAGCAGAGGCACGGTCTCGGATGTAGTCACAAAGAATTATTCATAAACCGTATTGACAAGACGGACCATATAACATGCATCAAATACATAATTACATTCAAACCTTATTAATTATGGATTTTCCGCTAAGTGTCATACACCCTAAATCTAACCAATTTAGATCCTAATAAGCATGCATAAAGTCAAGAAAACATGATTAAACATTGAATCAATGAAGGCTAATCATATTAGGTGGCCTAGAATCAGACTCGCTCTGATACCATTTTGTAGGGGTTTTTAGAGGGTGAATCTGGTAACGTAGCGGAAGCGGTGAAAATCCGATTTTCAGATTTCAAAACTTTTTCTCGGATTAATTAAATAAACAGATTTATTTAATATTCCAATAATCAAATTATGAAATAAAATTCAATAAATAATATTTAAGTGAATTTACCAAATTACCCTTACTTTGGTATTTTGTCCATTTTAGTCTGAAATTGATCTAATCAATTTTGAATGATTCTAAATCATTTCTAAGATGAACTTAGCATATTCAAAACATCAAAACACCAAAGCAACCAAAATCCCCAAATTTCATCATCAAAGCCGAGAGCACCACAATGGTGCCATTTGGTGCACTTTGTCATTTCATGCTTCAAAACACATCAAGATGTACTCCAATGAACATGAAACTTTATATGCATCATATACACACACAAATACACAACATATATGAAAAGCCCCAAATTTGAAATTAGTCATGAACCCTAATTTTTCAATTTCCTCAAATTGGACAAATTAGACCAAATTTGTTAAATCAAATGTTTCAATCATCATTCTTCCATCAAATCCAAGTCTCAACACAATGAAACAACTCAAGATCAAATCTAGGTCATTTAATAGTGGGTTAACAACTCTAGATTAGCAACATGGTTTCCAAAACCTTAAAAGAAAGTTTATTACTACAATAGTTATACACTTCCTTCATTACACATGCTTCACACTTCACCAAAACTTCCATCAACAAAAACCACAAGGAAAAAAGAAAGAAACTTCCTAAGAATATCATATATTAAAGCTGAGAACCCAAGGAACAAATTCCTTACTAATAGCAAGTTTGAGAAACTCACTAAATTTCCAAGCTTTTTGACTTTGTCTTTCTTTTTCTCAAGGTTCCTTTAGCTTCTTCAATGGAGATTTATGTTTTGTGAAATGTATTAGGTTAACCAAATGAAAAGCAAATGAAAACAATTTATACTTGTGCAAATTAGCCTATGGCTGAATTCAACAAGCATGAAATTACAAGTTTTTCATTTCATTTTCATTACATATGCATTTGTTATCTTAATATAAATATCTAAAACTACTTTATAGATATTTATTTAAGTCAACAATTGCAACTAACATCATTTACTTAATATATCCTAATGTAAGATATTTATATTTTAATTATTTAATCATTTAACAATTAAATAATTAATTAATTAATCAAATACAAATATATTAAATATATGTATAATATTTACATTAAATATTAAAAATATATATTCATTTAGGATATAAGTCAAAAAACTCATTTTGACTATTAATTAATGTGTATTTAAATTAATCAAGTATTAAATGTAAATACACAATAATTAAGCAAATGACTATCTAGTCCTTTTAGCACGTATCTTGCGTTTAACCTTTAAATGACTTTATAAATAATCAATATTATTTATTGATGTTGCTCTAGTGCTCTACGAGTATGTTTCATTATTGAGACTCTCTAGATTCAGGTATATCCGTCACGAAATCTGATTTCGTGTCCATAATCTATCCACCCGTAGATTATGACGATCACGGATAATCTCGCTGAACCATACAAGTCGAGGTCATGGAAAATGTATAATTCCTCCGTCACAGGTATCCAGATAAATCCCAGAGATATATATGTAAACGTCAAATCTCTATCGGGATTATCCAGTCGACTATTCTATTAGCAATCTCTAAAAGAATGTTTAGAACTAGCTTCTAAACTTTACCACGGGCCCATGGTTTTATCTGATTGCTAATCATATGGACTACCTATGCTCTGATACACATAACTGACGGATCCTATCTTGATACACATAAGACACCCTGAGGATCTGTCTACACCCAACGAACAGGTGGAGGTCTGATCTAAATAGATCGGTGATGTGACTACCGTCTAAGTGTAGAAGATGTCTCATGTGCCCACAATGGCATCTCAAGTCTAGAATCACAAGTGCTACTCAACCCAAGAAGATTCTTATTGACGCTGGTGTACCATCCATTAAGAATCTTCGGTGAGTCGTTCAGTGTTTATCCGCTATAAACACCTACACATCTATACTAGTCTCCAAGACTTATGGTTCATTGAGAAACCATTGGAATCATATATTCCAGTATACGACATGTACCGGTCTCAACGGGTTTACTATACTGACCAAGTAGTGTAAACCTTGACCAGGAACTGTCTGAGAATGACATCGTCATGATACTTCTCAATGTCCATTGCGACGCTTTGCAACTGTATCATGACTAATCATTCTAGGGTCATTACGTCTTTACCATATAGAAAGATAGATTATATTATAGAAACTGCATATATTATTCATAATAATAATGTTTTACAGAAGTATTCAACAGAAATACAACCGGGAATTGGCGCTCTGAGCCCCAACCCCAACATTATTTACCGATGGTACGGAAACAGCTTCGCTCTGGATAGACCCTGCAGAATCGCATTGGTAGTATGACTATGTGTCTATGGGATTCCGCTTCAGGGTAGGTGTATTTGGTCTTAACCTGAGACTTGCACCGCTAGTACTTGCGACAATCAATACGCTTTGGTTTTGGTCGTCCGGGACTTTAACAGGTTCTGTGTACGCCTCTTCTGGGTTTATTGAGAATCATAGTGTACTTGGTGTGATGTCAAGACAGAAGTATCACTTCAGTCATATGGAGATGATGATCACGCAGGGATACAGAACTGGTTATCTATTATGTTGCAACTATCGGGATAATATGACAAGGTCATGATTGTCCGATTATAGAGACTAGTTACTTGTGATCCGATATATGGTTCGTAAGGGGCGGACACTATTCCAGCCCCATGTCTTGCATGTGACATCTGATACTTGACCAAAATACGCAATACTACGTATATTACGCCTGAAAAAGATTATATATTCCTTTAAGAATATTTCTGGAGAATTGGGTAGGCACAGTGCTTTACTAGAATCCAACCATGTCTTATAAATCGGTAAAAATATGGTACGAGGTACGCAGCTGTTCGGAAAGTCCGACGACCAGATTTACTACCAATATATCCATGGATCTCATGGGTTGCTTCCCGAAGATTCACCGATGACGTATGATTCGAACATAATTAATCTAGGATTAATTACGGAGAGATTTTATCTGGGATAACATACTATTAGAAGAGAGAGAACGATTAATTTGGAATTAATCAATAAAATAATATATTAAATGAAATTAGATTTCATTACGGAATTAAAATTGGATTTTAATTCGAGCGAACGAATTAATTTAGAATTAATTCGCAAGCGATGTGAATATTAATTTTGCTAGGCATAATTATTTAATTACGGCAACAGAAAATTTGTTAATTCGGAATTAACAAACCCGAGTCCGGAAGTGTTTGCGAGCCCACTCGGATTTTGAATTCATGTGGGGCCCATAAGTCATTTAACAAGTCACATCACCTAGTCACTTTGCCTAACTTTTTGGTGATGGAATTGTTGGGTTTCTACTATAGTCCCAAGATCGATTTAAGCATTTAAACATGTGTGAATATAAAAAAGTTAAGTTGCGGAATACTCACTTTGATCGGCTTTTGGATGCGACGAACACAAAAAATTTCCTTGCTCTTCCTAGAAGCTCACGGCTTTCCTCCATTTTTGTGCTCCTTGTTGAATCTCCAAGCTTCAAGCTTTATATGTGATTCCATGCCTAGGGGTGGGTTTCCCTATCACGTTTGGATGACTCCTAATGTGTGCTAGCACTTGTGAAAATTTGCAACAAATCTTCATATTTTCTTCTTCCAACTCTCGGCATTGTCAAAAATGGAGAAGGAGAAAATCTGGCCCTTGGCTGAATGGGAGGGAGAGAGAGGAAGAGAAGTTGTGTTTTTGTGTGTTGTGTATATGGTATTTGATTTTCAAAAAAAAAAATACCAATTCACTCTTTTCCAAAAAGTTAGAAGGCAATTAAGCCTTCGAACAACTCACATCATTCATGAATAGTGACTGGCATCACATCACTCCAAGTGATGTGACTTCCATCACAAGAATTACTAATAATGTGACGCATGATGTGACTTGGGGGTCGCACTTAAATTCGAAATGTGAGTGGGCCCGCAAACACTCCCGGGCTCGGGTTCGCTAATTTCGAATTAACGAATTTTCCGTTGCGACGTAATTAAATCAAATTTAATTAAATAATTATCCCTAATAAAATTATTATTCACGTCGCTAGCGAATTAATTCAAAATTAACTCGTTCGCCCAAATTAAAATCTAATTTTAATTCCGGGTTGAAATCTAGTTTCATATAATATATCGAATATATTATTTTATCGATTAATTCCAAATTAATCGTTCTCTCTCTTTAAATAGTATTTTATCCCAGATAAAATAACTCCGTAATTAATCATAGATTAATTTTCTCTCTCTAATAATTAATTTTATATTAATAATGTGCGAGTCATACGTCATCAGTGAATCTTCGGGAAGCGACCCATGTGATCCCCAGATATGTTGGCAGTAAATCCGGTCGTCGGACTATCTGAACACGTACGTACCTAGTACTACATTTTTACCAATTTACAAGACATGGTTGGCTTCTAACAAAGTACCGTGCCTACCCAATTCTCCAAAAATATTCTTAAAGGAATATGTAATCTTTATCAGGCGTAGTATACTTAGTATTGCGTATTGCGATCCAGTATCGGATGTCACGTGCTAGGCCTGGGGCTGGAATTGTGTATGCCCCGTACGAAGTACATATCGGATCTCTGGTAACTAGTCTCTATAATCGGATAAACATGACCTAGTCATATTATCCCGATAGATGGAGCATAAAAGAGCACCAGTTTCGTATCTTACGTGATCATCATCTCCACTATCACTGGAGTGATACTTCTGTCTTGACATCACACCCAATACACTATGATTCTCAATAT
Source organism: Zanthoxylum bungeanum (assembly GCA_019454045.1). NCBI lineage: Eukaryota > Viridiplantae > Streptophyta > Magnoliopsida > Sapindales > Rutaceae > Zanthoxylum > Zanthoxylum bungeanum. The sequence continues at coordinate 43,466 of SKCR01010933.1, read as the reverse complement.
ACCAAGAAGAGGCGTACACAGAACCTGTTAAAGTCCTGGATGACCAAAACCAAAGTATATTGATTGTCGCAAGTATTAGCGGTGCAAGTCTCAGGTTAAGACCAAATACATCTACCCTGATTCGGACTTCCATAGACAAATAGTTATACTACAAATGGAATTCTGAGGGGTCTATCCAGAGTGAAGCTATTTCCGTACCATCAGTAAACACAACCTCCTATTTCACTTGCATGAGTATCCAATACCCAAATATATGAGATCTATGTCCTTATGCTCCCACAACTCGCACAAGTGTAATACTAGTTTATTCCGCATTATCGATGTCCAATCTCGATAATACTACGGCTAGGGATATTTAATGATTAAACCTTCGTGGATTGATACTGTCTCATATCATCTCAATCCAGAACTAATCATAAGGACCTTTTATCATTTATATATCTTGGTAATCTAATTACAAATGATAAAAGAGCAATTTCCTTTGTCACATAGTTAATTTGTACAACAACACCATGATCTGTACAAATAGTGATGCTATGGGTCATAATTGTCCAACAATCTCCCACTTGGCCTATAGCCAATCACTCAAGTATCCTACACCCGAACTATGTACAGTTCGCTCAAACTTCTGCTGAGAAAATGCTTTCGTCAGCGGATTTGCAGTGTTATCATCTGATGCGATTTATTCGATCATCACATCGCCACGATGTATGATCCGAACGAATCAGATGAATATTTGAAGTATATATCTGGATCTTTGATGAGACCATTAATTCTTTAGCCTGTGCTATAGCCTAGCTCAACTGCTAACAAAACTACTCCTAATCTGATTAGGATTATTATAAATCCAAAAGGCTTCTATTGCTGCCTCAGCTGCAACAATATTCTGCTTTTGTTGTTTATTCAGCAATAATATCTTGCTTTGAAGATTTCCAGCTCATTGTTCCGTTATTCAAACTATATAGTACCTTTATTATGACTTATAGTCATTTTTATTGGTTAGGAAACTTGCAGCAGTGAACCCAGTCCCTTCAATACTTAAGGATGTTCTTAACATCAATCCAGTGAATATCACTTGGATTGGCCTGATTGTGACTCCATATGCTCAAAGCATATGAGACACCAGGTCATGTATATTTATTCAATGTACGAGTTCTCGGAGAGTGTCAACAACTTTTACATCTATCCCAGTAGATCTTTATTCCTAGAATAAAGGTTGTTTCTCCCAAGTATTCTACGGAGAATTTTTATGAAAGCCAAGGTTTCACATATTGTAATATGGGAATATCATTTCCAAGAAATGATATATCATCATTACTTAGGACATTCATTGTTAGTGTGCTCCCACTAACCTCCTTATATACACAAGAATCATTTTCGTTTTAAATTAAATCATACACCATTATGATTCCATCAAAATGATAGTTTCAAGAACGCAATGCTTGCTTCAATCCATACATGGATCGAATTAACTTGTAAACCTTGTTTGCTTGTTTTAGTACGACAAAACCGTCAGGATGTTGTAAACATCCTCCAAAATATTTCCGTTAAAGAAAGCAGTTTTGGCATTCAGCTGTCATATTTCATAAATGAAACATGCAGCATTAGCAAGCATTATCCAAATGGATTTAACCGTGGCAATAGGTAAAAGGTTTCGTCGTAATCGACACAATGTTGATAACGATACCTTTTCGCTACAAGCCTAGCTTAGTACATTGGTATGTTGCCATCCATGTATGTCTTCCTTGAAGACTTATATTGTACCAATAGGCACAATGCCTTCCGGTACATCAACCAGTGTCCAAACTGAGTTGGTATACATGGAATCTATTTAGGACATCGTGGCACTTTTCCATAATTGGGAGTCGATACCTAGTATCACTTCCTCATACGTAGTCAGTTCGTATTCCTCAATAAGATTGACATCTTTATGAGGTGAGATCAGAAACCAATACCTCCCAGATTGTTTTATGACTCTCTCTGACTTATGCGGTTCTTATGTATTCGAAGATTATGGTACAATTTCATCCCTGATGAACTGTTTGTGTTCCGTTAAGGAATCGATGCATGGAACAGTATTACTCTGATTTTAATCGAGTTTTACTTTCCTCCCACTTACCACTGCATATTGGTATTCCTCTTAGGAAAACTGCATGGTGAGCAACAATTACATTGTTCTCTTGTGAGTTATATAAGTACTATACTTTGGTTACCCTAGGATAACCTACAATTTAGGCACTTATCCGATTTGGGTTCTAGTTTGGTATCATCCAAACATATGCCCAGCATTCCCAAATCTTCAGGAATGAGAAAACCCTGTTTCTTTCCTGTTCTTATCTAATATGAAGTCTGTCAAACATATTTTTATGGAGCCTTATTCAAAATAAGTTTTGCATTGTTTAATGTGTATCCCTTGAAGGAAATGGTAGCTTAGAGCGACTCATGATTAACCTTATCATGTCCAACAAAATTTGGTTTCTCCGTTCGGACACACCATCAAATTGAGGTGTTCCGTAAAGAGTCCATCATGAAAGAATACTATACTCTTTCATATATTTGAGAAACTTATTTCTTAAGTATTTTCCATCATGGTCTAATCATGATGTTTTAATACTATAGCCGATCTGTCTGTCAACTTCGGGTCGAAACTCTTTGAATTTATCAAAAGTTTCTGATTCGTGTTTCAAAAGAACACATAACCATAACGTGATGCCCCATCTGTAAAGGTTACGGAGTGTTCATATCCACTTCTAGCCTAGCTAGATATGGGCCCACTTACGTCACTATAAAGAAGGGCTAACAGATCGATGGCATTTGCCTTTTACCAAGTAAAAAGGTGTTTTAGGCATTTTGCCTAATAAACTAGATTCATAGACATTCATTTGATTAGAATAAATATGTCTAGTACCCACTCTTCGAAAGTGTGGATATACGAGTCTTGTTTAATGTGTTCCAGACAACAATGACAGAAATAAGTCTCTCTGATTAAATCAGTTTGAGCTATTTGTTTGTCATGTTTTACTTTTGAGATTTATTTATATTCAAAATATAAATACTGTTATTCACATCTAATGTGCTTACCTCAATATCATCTTTATAAAATAAAACACTTTAGAGTTCTAGAATATAAAGGTATATCCGCAACGGATTCAACCCTGATATAGAGATAATGTTTCTAGTTAAACAAGTTACATTATAACAGTTTCCTAATTTAAGTACACACCCGAAGGGTAGTTCCTAAGCTTAGGTCCTACGGTTAAAACATCGACTCTCGTCCCGTTTTCATTTTGCTGATAAATCTCAACTGAAGTCAGTGTCCTGCTAATCAGCAGATACTGCACACCAGTACATATTTATGTACCACACTCGGTATCTAAAATCCAATTTTAATACTAGTAGCGAACATGTTTATGACAAATATATTTGAAGTCGGAGCCTTGCCCATCTTCACTTCCTTCATGTCTACCTTGTCCATATGGCAGTCACGCTTTTAGTGACCCCGTTTGCCACAGTTTAGGCAGACATCTTGGGATATGTCATTTGTCTTCCTAGAAGACTTATGATGATTGCCTTTGCCCTTTTATAAGCTCTAGCTCTGCCTCCTAGAGGATAGCCATTAACTCTCCAAGAGTTTAATCTTGGTTCAGAATGAACCTGCCCCAGCTTTCGGGTAGAGACTATAAGATCAAATCTTTGACAGTCTCAGCCACGTAGGTAAAGCCCAGCTAACCCAACTGATCGATGTTAGCAATCATCTGTGACACCTAGTGTTCGACAAATGTACCCTCTGACATACACGGGCGAAAGAGCTTCTTGTGCAATTTGTACTTCTAAGATTTAAGAATAAATCTATGAAGATCTTTAATTTCATCATTATGGTACAAGGATCTAATCCTTAATTTTGATGACGGAATTAAAGTGTCATTACGGTAAGCATAATGGATTAAGCACTAAAGTTATCATCACATGAATATTCCAAATATCATGTTCTATTATTTGCTCAACTCCGAGATTAGGCTTGAGACGTCACTGTATCAAATAAAGTAACATCTCGATTCCCAGGACTATCCTGAGATTTTACTCCCAATCTGAAAATTAAAGCCGTTTAAAAACATTTTCACCCAGGATTAAGTTCTAAACACTAATATTTCAGTTATCTTGATTGCTATAGTCCAACTATCTAATCAACGATTTCAGGTACTATTAATATAATGAATAATATAGTCTAACTATATAATCAACTATAATTTAAATTGGTTTATTCAAATATATTGATTACTATAATCCAATTATATAATCAACTATAATTGAAGTTGTTTGAATACAGTCCAACTGTTTAATTAAAACAATGATTAAATATTAGTCTAACTAATGTATTAATTATTTGACGAAAAATTTGAAATGGGCGCGTATTGGCAAGTAACTAAACGAATATTGCAAATTTAATACTTGCCTCCCACTATTTTTCGGCGAGCCTCTAACCCTCTGTTGAGTACTCGGGAAACCATGTTTCCTAGTGGGCTAGGATCCCGTTAAATAACACACAATCTTGACTTTGGCCAACAAATTGTATGATAATTAACTAGGTAGATCTCTAAGATCAATTGGATCCCATCCAATTCCTAGATCCAGTAGGTGGACATCCGAGTCCGAAACATATATCTTATATATGCCAATATATCCAATATATTTTCCTAACATTTTCCTCTGAATCAACTAAGCCTTGGCTTTGGCTCAACAAGCTTAATGATTCCAGTTAAGCGGGACCCATTGACCTTGGAAAGCTTCGTAATCGATGTCAATGGACAAGAAGTGATCTTGACTTTGGCCAACAAATCACAACTTGGACAAGACATACGATATAGAACAAAGTCTTCATGATTCAAACACATCCGCGATGGACAAAGGTCTTGACTTTGGGCAACAAACCAGTGCCAATCTTGGATCTTGAGAATGAATCATTCATGGTAGGAAAAACGCTTAATATATTTGAGGGTTTTTCGCGTAATTGGCAACCAATTAATTATCTTTGTTAAGGTCTCATCATCATACACAATTAAACATGCATTCTAAAAAAACATAATAAGGCGCGTATAAATAAAATAATAATGATATGCGGATGGATACTTAACACATTTTATTCCTAGAACAAATCTCTCCATTTCCTCTCTCCCGCTAGCACAAATATTACTTATACCCAATTACATAACACTTCTAAAGAAACTTTATTTACATTGAGGGGAATAAGTGAGAAGAGAAATACCAAGAGTCAATAGGTAATAGGCTGGACACGCAGGTCCAATTAATAAATTCTAAATTTATTACAACAATTTCCAAAATTTCCCTCACCCATCTAATATCAATCTGATATGCATTATTCATACATCGCATTCATGTATTCACACAAAGCATGTTATCAATCAATCTAATCTAATTAATTAATCAGAAATTAATGACCATCCAATGTTCAAACAATGATTTGATTTTGCGCGAGTCAAACTCGTTTTGCGAATAAGTACTCAAAGTACGAATTCTTGAATTATATTAAACTACAATATTAAATCCAATTTAATTTGTATTTAATACTAATTTTATATTTAATTCTAATTAAATAATTACACATTATTAATGAGCCTTTAGCGACTTAGATTCTAAATCTAATCATTACGGGTCTCAAAGACCAATTAACATCCAATGTCAATTTAATTAAAGTCCAATGGGCTTTCAATTAATTTATAAGGCATGGACTTTGGTCAATATGGGTCAAACCCAAATACCAAAGCCCAATTAAGGAATCACCCTTATTTGTCAAAAATCAATTTAGGCCCATTAGGCCCAATTAAAATTAAAGGTCCATTTAGTTATATTTGGACTTTATGGATATGGTTTTGGGCCCATTTGGATCCAACCAATTAACCTAAACCAAACTTGGCCCAACCAAGCCCATTAAGCCCAAATACAACTTTTCAAGCACAATTCCAAATTTAGCCCATTTAATTAAATTACAAAATTCCAAATTTCACAATTAAATTAATCTAAAGTGTATAGCCATAATTAATTAACCAAAATAATATTTCCAAAACACCAATCTACATAATTAATCATGCTAATTATCATCAACACGTGTCCAACACAATTGAATAAAAAAATCATACCATTTAACATCCTACTAGTCACGGCAATTGTAGGGTTTAATAGTCCAATTCCGATTTCAATCCAATTGAATCCTAAATCAACATATCCCAAGTGATTTTAACTCATCTAATGATTCAAAAAACAAAATTACCATGACATTTAGGGCACAAACCATTCGGCCAAGCCAATGATTTGGGGAAAAATTGATCCAATCTAATTTTCATCAAATTGATCTTGAATAACACCATGTTATCATCATTCAAGCATACATCAACAATCAATTTCATCAAAACATGCTAAAATCATTTTTACCCAAATTTTACCCTAATCCATTTTCATGTTTAAACAAGGCTCTGATACCATTGTTGGGTTTCTACTATAGTCCCAAGATCGATTTAAGCATTTAAACATGGGTGAATATAACAAAGTTAAGTTGCGAAATACTCACTTTGATCGGCTTTTGGATGTGACGAACACAAAAAATTCCTTGCTCTTCCTAGAAGCTCACGATTTTGCTCCATTTTTGTGCTCCTTGTTGAATCTCCAAGCTCCAGTCTTTATGTGTGATTCCATGCCCATGGGTGGGTTTCCCTATCACCTTTGGATGACTCCTAATGTGTGCTAGCACTTGTGAAATTTTGCAACAAATCTTCATATTTTCTTCTTCCAACTCTCGGTATTGTCAAAAATGAAGAAGAAAAGAATTTGGCCCTTGGCCGAATGGGAGGGAGAGAGAGGAAGAGAAGTTATGTTTTTGTGTGTTGTATATATGGTATTTGATTTTCAAAAAACAAATACCAATTCACTCTTTTCCAAAAAGGTACAAGGCAATTAAGCCTTCGAACAACTCACATCATTCATGAATAGTGAATGGCATCACATCACTCCAAGTGATGTGACTTTCATCACAAGAATGACTAATGATGTGACGCGTGATGTGACTTGTTGGCCGCACTTAAATTCGAAATGCGAGTGGGCCCGGAAACACACCCGGGCTCGGGTTCGCTAATTCCGAATTAACGAATTTTCCGTTTCGATGTAATTAAATCAAATTTAATTAAATAATTATGCCTAGCAAAATTACTATTCACGGCACTAGCGAATTAATTCTAAATTAACTCGTTCGCCTGAATTAAAATCTAATTTTAATTCCGCGTCGAAAACTAATTTCGTATAATATATCGAATAAATTATTTTATCGATTAATTCCAAATTAATCGTTCTCTCTCTTTAAATAGTATTTTATCCCAGATAAAATATCACCGTAATTAATCCTAGATTAATTTTCTCTTTCTAATAATTAATCTCAGATTAATAATGTGCGAGTCATACGTCATCGTTGAATCTTCGGGAAGCGACCCATGAGATCCCCGGATATGTTGGCAGTAAATCTGGTCGTCAAACTATCCGAACACATACGTACCTAGTACTACATTTTTACCGATTTATAAGACATGATTGGCTTCTAGCAAAGCACCATACCTACTCAATTCTCCAGAAATATTCTTAAAGGAATATGTAATCTTTATCAGGCGTAGTATACGAAGTATTGCATATTGCGATCCAGTATCGGATGTCACGTGCTAGGTCTGGGGCTGGAATTTTCTCTGCCTCGTACGAAGCACATATCGGATCTCTGGTAACTAGTTTCTATAATCGGATAAACATGACCTAGTCATATTATCCCGATAGCTGCAGTATAAAAGAGCACCAGTTCCGTATCCTACGTGATCATCATCTCCATTATCACTAGAGTGATACTTCCGTCTTGACATCACACCCAATACACTACGATTCTCAATATACTCTGATTCGGACTTCCATAGACAAATAGTCATACTACTAATGGAATTCCAAGGGGTCTATCCAGAGCGAAGCTGTTTCCGTACCATCGATAAATATAACCTCCTATTACACTTGCATGAGTATCCAATACCCAAATATATGAGATCTATGATGTTATGCTCCCACAACGCGCACAAGTGTAATACTGGTCTATTCCGCATTATCGATGTTCAATCTCGATAATACGACGACTAGGGATATTTAATGATTAAACCTTCGTGGATTGATACTGTCTCATATCATCTCAATCCGGAACTAATTATAAGGACCTTTTATCATTTATATATCTTGGTAATCTAATTACAAATGAAAAAAGAGCAATTTCCTTTGTCACATAGTTAATTTGTACAACAACACCATGATCTGTACAAATAGTGATGCTATGGGTCATAATTGTCCAACAGGAATTTGGTGGGTTGTTGGTGACTTGTCCAACACACCAATTTGTGTAATAAATGAATGACCTTTACCAAATATTTGGTATATCTTTTTTCTTTGATTTTGGAAATCAAATTAACAAGTCAACACATTCACTCATCTCTCACTCTTCTCTACCATTCACGCCCAAATAAACTTTTCTCTCAAAAACTTGGCTTGGCCGAGAGTTTCAAAGAAGACGGTGAAAAATTGTTGCAATTTTTCAAGTGCTAGCACACATCAAGGAATCATACAATGTGATAGGGAAACCATTCCCAAGAGCTTGGAATCAATCTCAAAGCTTGGAGCTTGGACATCAACATTCAAAGTGAGCTTGGAGCTATCACTCAAGGAGCAAAAATTTTGTTATTAACTCATCCTACAAACCGATCAAAGTGAGTATATTTCCGCTATACTACTTTTACTATTCACATTATTTCATGATTGGATTAATCTTGGGATGACCTTAGAAACCCAACACTTCCGTCTTCTTGCTTTCTTCGAGTGTTAGATTCTCCAACTGCGGTAGTTCTTCTTCCCATTTATCTTCCACTTTTGCAACTTCCTCTGCCTGTGGTTCTTTGCCCATCACATCCTTGAAGATTTCGAATCCTGGTACTATGATCCCATTGAATTCTACGGGTTCAAGTTGTCATTGATATCCTATGGCTTTCATAAAGTATTCCATTAGCTTCATCTATTTTTTCTTGGTCTTCGGCTCATTACCATCGGATTCATACCCCAATCTTCTCTTAGTGGTCTACCCTTTGAAATCTGGCAGTGTTCTTATTCCCTGGCCTCTAACACTCAAACTTTTGCCCGGCTCATATTTCAATTTTTCCATGATTCTAGCCACTTTAGGGTCCACCCATTCTTCGAAGTTTGCCGCCACTTAGAACCTTGTGAAAGGCTGTATGTCTAAAGTAGCCACAACATTGTCTACTTCAGCCCTGATGGTGACGACTTCCTCTCCATGTGGGAACTTAATAACCTGGTGCAAAGTGGATGGCAAGCCCCCAAGTCTATGAAACCATGGCCTCCCCAATAACAGAGCAAATGTAGCTGGGATATCAAGCACTGTGAACTCCACTTCATCTTCTATCTGGCCCACTTTAACTACTGTGGCAAAAGTACCTTTGACTCCCTGTTTGCAATTGTCATATGCTTTGATAGTCATGCTGGAGGGGCTTAAATTTGTTGTCCGCATACCCAACCGTGACAAAATCTTCAAATGGCACACATTGATAGATGAGTCATCATCTACCATCACACAAGATGTCTTCTTGCCTCTTACTTCCAATTTTAAGAACAGCGGCTTGTTGTAATTCCTCCCCTCCATCAGGAGTTCTTCTTCAGAGAATGTTATCATCTGCCTACACTATTTCTGTACCAACCCTATGAACATTGTCAGGTTTGCATCTTTAGGTACCATTATATTACTGAAAGCTTATACCATGGCACGCCTATGCTCTTGAGAGGCGCATAATAACTCGGTGTTATCCATATTCTCCGTCACCTCTTGGCCTTCTTTTAGCACTTATTTGCCTTTCTCTGTTACATAACTGTAAAAAAATCCACTGCAAGTCATCCCCCTTACTTCCTCTTCGTCACTACTTGAGAAGTTTTCCCATAAATCTCACTGCTCTGTTTCATCTTCACTGCTGATATCCCATATTCCCATGGAAAAAGCTTGGTGGTTGAGAGTTTGGAGGAGAAAGCATTCGGGCAGGCCGAAGTTGATCATGTAGGTGGGTGGTGGAACAGAGTGGCAGTTGGGAAGAGGGTTTCCGTGTGTGTTGGGTTTTTCTTTTTCTGGGTTGGATATATTATTAGTGTCAATGAGGTCTTGGATCTCATGCCTAAGACGGGTGCAGTTGTTAGTTTCATGGCCTTTTTGTTGGTGGAAGTGACAGTATAGGTTTAGGTCAAAGTGGCGTGGCACAAGGTTTGGAAGCGGTATAGGTTCTAAGGGTTTTAGAAGTCTTTGCCTCTTCATCTTTTCAAACACCTTTGAAAAATGTCTACCAAAATTGGAGAATCGCCTGTTTCTGATGGCTGCGACCTCAGCAAGAGCGAGCTTGGTCCCTGAAAGCCCCATAATGGTCTTTTTATTCTGGCCGTAAAACTTTTTGTTCTTTACATCCTCTTCCTCGATATCCATGACAGATTCTCTTAACTATCGAAAGTCGATAATCATGGAGGTCATCCTTTTCAGCTTGTTATAAATGGAGTGCTTGGTGCCCTTAATGATCATCTTGATCTGGTCCTTCCCCGAGGGCCATAACTGTCTGTATTTTCAAGAGCTGGCTTCTCCAGTGATCCACATAATCTTTGAAGGTCTATTCTAGCTTCTGTTTGGTGTTTTCTAGGTGACGGAGCGACAAGTCTATCTCAATTTCTGTGACATATTGGATCAGGAAGGCCTCCGCAAATGCCTTCCAGTCATCCCTGACCTTACTCTCTAGGCCATGATATCATACTACGGGTGACCCTTCCAGTGACATCCCGAACATCTTCTGCACCTGGCTCTTCAACAAACCCACAGAACTCATCACTGAAATATATTGTCGGAGATGGACCCTAGGATCTCCGTTTCCATTGAACTTGGCCATGTTTGGCATCTTAAACCATGGAGGAAGCTATTCTTCGAAAGTCATCGCATCATAGTCTAATAGATCTTCATGTTTTCCCTTCCTCTTGCGGGTAACTGACTCTAATTGTTCTCTGAGTTTCTGTAACTCTACTTACGGCCCGGTTATCGGGGGCTTCTTAAGCCTTCCATCCTCGTTGTTTTATATTCCCACTGTGCGGAGTGTTGTCAAACTGGCCACAACATTGGTCAAAGCTTGTAGTAGCTCGGTAATTTTGGTGTTGTTGGACTCTAATTGATCCATGCGGGAACCTTCGTTGCCTGACACATCCATGCTTGCTAACCTCTTCTTGACAAGTCTTCATTGTTCTCTAACCCAACATATATCTATGATGGCTTTTAAGACAAACCGTCAGCATGATGTGTTTATGTATGCGATGCATGAGATGCATATGGTTATCAAAACAGCATATACGACCTTATTCATTCCGCACTCGTGGTAAGTCCATTTCTGCCCTAGGTAGGACTCATTTTATACACCAATGTGTGGTACACAAAATCTTTCTCTCATATGCTACTGGGGTGAACCCTGACTACCTCAGTCATTTTTCATCATTAAAAGACATAGACCGCCCATTTACAAGATTGACTAAGCCTATTATGGGGATCGTGCTATTGTCTAGAAACGATGGATTGGGCCCTCGGTAATAACAGTTGTGGCAGAGACGGAATTGGAGATATCCAAAAGTATACAAATATGTAATAACAAGACGTACCCTTCCTAGATGAAAGCCAATGTGGATATCAGACTCATGCATCTGGCATATTTGGATCATGTTTGGACCTTCTAAGCCTATCAAGGTTTTCATACAAGTTGACCCGTTATCATTTTAAAGCGTTCAATCAGATTATCGCGAGGTGTAAACTTGTCCCAGTTGAAATGGTCCAACAGGTTTACATTTTTGCGATAAGGTGGCTAAATAACTTCAAATGATATGGGGCCCAAACACAAGATGGCCCATCGTTACTTTGAAAACATTTGGCCCAATCATCATAAGATACAAACTCGTCCCAGTTTAAGTGGCCCAACAAGTTCTTATCCTATGACGCGAAGCCCAAATGGATCCAAATGATAATGGGCCCAAACACAAGCATGTGGGGTAGCTTCTATAGGACACATAATTATAGTTCGTATATAGGCTTACAAGGGTATGGACAAGGATCTCATCGGTGAAGGGTTGCACACAACTAGGTCTCCCTACTCAAGGGTTCCAGCGACCAAGTGAGCACGCCTTTTTTATAACCAAGGGTACATGCCAACTAGTGATGGTTATCATCACATAACGATCTGCCGCCTTGAGTGAAAGCAACTTCACGATCCATGATGCCATTGGGAGTAAAAAGGGTATGCAAAATATATGAGACTTGGTTAACCAAAGCCAAAGCCATGGATACTACAAGGTATTGTTTCGGGGCCGATTCTCTATCCCCAGTGGAGTCACCATCTGTAGGAGTGAAGCGGGGTTTATCGCTATGCATATGATGTTCGGAGACCACGACACTCTTGGGCTCGCAGCCCGTAGAGAGTACGGATTAGCCTATGGGGAACTAAACCGGAGAATGAGAAAGTCGCCACCCAGCGTGAACTAGGAAAGATTTAAGGCCGCACTCACCCCTCGCAAGGGAAGACCTCAAACTGTTGGGTTCAGAATTGTCCCTTACTTATGCCAGTATAATGTACGGGTTCACAAAATGGTATAGTCAAGTCTTAATGCAATTCATGCATAAAAGCGAATAAAAATGTAATAACATACCCAACCAAAATAATAATCACAATAACGTAGTTCCAAAAGCATATTAAATTAAGAAATACGAGGTGCGATAACAAAAATTATAATAAAAAATTCAAAAGTAAATGATTCATTAATATAAATGGCAAATAAAAAGGGGGTCAATCACGCATATATGAGTATTTCCCGAGTGGCACGTGGAGTTGTATCCCAAGTACAAACTGCATTACCGTCCATTCGGATTCGGCTACGAAATTTATGTATGGGTTTCCATCTGATATACCGCAAGGGATAATGACAGAAATAATCATCAATGCAACGTGAACAGACATAAAAAATAGACACGAAATAATATAACAACGCATATACTTATAATCATCAACATGACCAAACGTAAACAAAATAAAAGTGAAATAATAAAATAAAAATAAAAGTGAGTAAATAGATAAAAATAAACAACGAAATGCCAAAGAAGAAATATGGCCATAGATTTGGCTATTTTTTTATGTAGGGTTTCACATACCCGGCTGGACGTATTTCACGTCTATCCAGGCATGCAGCGCCCGGAACTATTAAAATAAATATGGTAAGGGTGCCCTCAGGTCTTACCTTTTAAGTTGCTTTCTCGAAAGTGTGTTAGGCCGTTGCCGGATGGATCGAAGCTTGGTTTCAAGGTTTGGTTCGGTTTTTGGTTGCTGGTTCGTGGTTTCTTATTGCTGGTTTGCTGTTTCTGGTTGCTGGTTCGTTATTTCTACCTTCTGTTTTGCTGTTTCTGCCTTCTGCTTCACTTTTTCTACTCACTGGTTCACGATTTATGCGCACTGCTTCACGGTTTATGCTCACTTGGCTGCTATTTTTGGTTATTTTTTGCGCTGTTTCTGGTTGTTTTTGGCACTGTTTCTAGTTGTTTTTGGTCCTATTTTTCTATTTGCTGGTTGCTGTTTCAGGTGGTTGGTTCTGGTTCACAGCTTTCACTGTTTTTTTCGATGATCCTCATTTTTTTTCTTTTCTCTATGTTTTTTTCTTTCTTTCGGTCTCCCCTAGGGTTTCCGCCACTCTCTCCCCTCCTTTCGGTGATTGCCCCTTTCTCTTATAGTTGTGTCGCTAGGGTTTTCTTATTCAAGTTGCCAGTACTCTCCCTATGGCAACCTTTCTCCTCCCTTTTGTATCAAGATCTCTCTTTCCATATAAGGTGCTTAAGGGATTTATAAGGGAAACTCAAATCACATAGATTAGGAAGTGATAATCCTTTCTAGTTTGGGTCTAAGATCTTGCATATTTGGCAAGAAGGGGATTTCAAATCTTTGTTAAGTTTGGCAAATGATTTGATTAGGGGATTTGGGCGTGCATGGGGTCATGGGCCACATGGATTGCATGGGATCATGGGCCGATTACATAGGCTGCATGGGCCGAGACTATGGTTTGAAGTAGAAGCTGACTGAGCGAATTTGAGGCTGGCTAGTGAGTCTGAATCCGATGAGGTGCTACTTTAGGAGGTTCTCATTCCTTCTGGCATTCGTTTTTCGCAACCTCCATAACTTTTCAAGTAGTGCCTCCATACGACCCTCATCATCAAGCTCATGCCAAAATGTAGCGTCTACAATGATCAATGTATATTGAATTAGAAACCTAAATGAATTATTATGCCGCATTCATCTATCATCCTACAAATAAATTCCGTCGTAGGGTAGGTCAAGTATTCTTATGATAGACTGAGACATTCTCAATTGATTAATATATATGAAATAACTCTTATTCCTATATTAATCAACTACCATTTATCTGATCAAAGAATCTTTGATTAATAACTTAATCAATCCTTTAGGAGTGTGATCCATTATTTTGGAACCCTTTGACTTAACTAGTGAAGTGCCACCGTAGGGTAGGTCAAATCACCAAATACATCTAGAGTTCATATCCTCTCAGAATCCAAAACTGATATTGACCCAAAAATGACACCATCTGTAGGGGATGAAAGAAAATTCATCTCGAGGTGCCTTTTGAATCTCACGTTTCTGGATAACAATGGAGATCGCGGGATATATTGTGGTGTACCTCTCTCCTACTCACTATTTTAAAGTATAAGGTTTCTATCTCACTAGTATCTAATGAATCTTAGATTATACTCGGCTAAAGTCACAACCTTATAAATACTAGTTGATTATTTAGTGATCTAACCAATTTTAACTTTAATTTTTTTTCACTTATCCCGATTAGTCTCTACGATTCAATTAACTTAATTAAAATAATTTAATCAGGTTTTTTTAGTGATCTAATCAATTTTACTATTAAATTATTAGTCAACTAATGGGTTTTAAAATTTAGAATTCAACGAACAGACTAAATGTCATTAAACCATTTAATCGATAAAAGCACATTATTTATTCCAAAGGTACGTGGTATTGTATCCCAAGTGCATACTATATTACTATCCATTTGGAATCGACTATGGAATTTACGGCCGGGTTTCCATCCGATACCAAAGAAAATAATGTACTCATAAGGTCCATTTGTTTCTAAAACTTGAATTCGTAATTTGTAAACCTTTAAACCAATTAATCTTATTAATCCATTTGCATGCATCTCATATTCTTATTTAACTTTTAAATTACATAAAATCATATTTTATGACTAGAATATTATGCATATGTACATGATATGGCATATGCAAATGCAAGAGTAGAAAACCTAGGCTATATGATATCTTATTAAACACTTTAACACATATATTAAACCCTTATGGATTTTACAATTAACCATTTTTCTTCCTCACTCATGCTCTATATTTTGCTTGGGCTGTCCTTTGCGGATTTTCAACCCAATGAGCCTTTCTCTTTTTCTTTTATGCAAAGTATTGTTTCAGTCTGTCCACGTTTTTGGGATCGGTAACTTGTTTCCTTCCAAATCTGGCAGTCTCACTGCCCCATTCCCCATCACCATTTTAACTAGGTAGAGCCCTTCCCAATTGAGCCTGAACTT
Source organism: Zanthoxylum bungeanum (assembly GCA_019454045.1). NCBI lineage: Eukaryota > Viridiplantae > Streptophyta > Magnoliopsida > Sapindales > Rutaceae > Zanthoxylum > Zanthoxylum bungeanum. Next base: position 27,710 of record SKCR01010933.1, on the reverse strand, counting down.
TCCCCTTGGGTCCATTATCAGTGGCTTCTACAACATGTACTGGTCTCAACGGATTTGACTAACCGACCCGTGTTAGTGAATCTTGACCAGGAACTATATTTGATAACATACATTTAGTCGTGACACTTCCCAATGTCAATTACAAACTACCTTTGTAACTGTATACTGCATTATATATTATCGGGCATTTGTCTAATATATACATATCACTAAACCATATTTAGTTTCAATCTAATCGTAATCAGATCAAATACGTATATAAAAACAAGATGTGCAACTATAAATAAGTAATATTATGGAAAATGGCATGTTCGTATTCATGAATCAAACATAAATACGGTCCGGATTGCCGCTCTGAGCACCAACCCCAACAATTTCTCTCACTTGCTCTACTGTCAATCCACGATATCACATACACATCTCAATGTGTATCGTATGCACATGGCCCTCAAAAGCTCACCCAATACTCAAGAGGTAGACAACAAGAAGCAGGTCCGCTATGACATATTGAGTTTTTCAAACAAATTCCATCGTTCCCATAGCCATCATCATTCATATTTTGTAGAATCTAAATTATACATTAATATGACTCTGATGTTACATCAGTATTGTGCTACAGCTACTGAGTTGTCCAAGTATTTAGGGATCAAATCCAAAATACTATGCGGACAACCGCAAGCACAACACCAATATAAAACTTCTAATTTATAAGGTCACTATGCAACCTAATAAGTCAATACTTCATAAGTTGCATCTAATTCCGATGAATAGTAGAATCCTTCGTGACACTCCCACTGCATCTTTTGTGACTCTTTATGACGTAGACTGTCTAACGTCATAATTAGTCTCAAAACTAATATGACCCTAATGGTTGCAGACTGTATTCTCCATGAATTAGAAACTCATTCTTAATATCTCAAATATCACACAGAACGTGTTTCAAGATCCATAATATGGTCTATATGATATCAAAATAACTCGTAACAATTACGATTAAATCGATATCTTTAATCGCACATAAGAAAGTATTCATTATGTCATCATCAAATGATACATAAGATTGATTAGACATTCTAATCAATATTTCTTTCGAAAAAGGAATCATTATTTACGAAAGATGAATACTATATACAAGACACACATTAACTGTCAAACAGTTATACTAACTGTCATACAGATAGCCTTGTTGTGTCTTTTATTAGATCATATCTAATGTACGACTAATATGAGTATCTCACAAGTCTCTTAGTTTTATATCTTATATAAAACTTTATATCAAATATAACAGAGACTACTACCACTGGTTTCACGGACTAAAGAAGACTTAGGTAAACCTTTTACCTCACAAACATCTCATTATTACTATAATAATGATAATGTTGTTAGGATATATAATACTAGAAAGTAATTTGTACGCTCTCACTAACCCTTCAATCACATATGTATTCTCTATACTTTGACAAGATCAGACAATCTGACTGATATCAAAAATAGAGAACACGAATTTCTGGAAGACTTATCCGAGTCTACAATAGGCTCTATAAGCTAGCACACTAAACTGCGATCTCAGCAGAACACAAACTCAAGGGCCATTCCAGAATGAACTCTTCAAACAAAGAAATCACAATTGATCACTTATCTGAATAAGTCATTCAAAAAATGTCATTTTGCATTCTTTAGCTAAAATGTATAGTTTAATATCAATATTAACCAATATATCTTTAATTGTTCAATTAGCGTGACTAGAGACAAATTTTCTCAGAATCTACAATAGATTGCTGAGTATGACTTTTCTCACTGCCATACTATAAAGGTCAAACCTTTAATAAGCTCACACTGCTTTTGCTACGCAAACAAATAGCACAAATCATGAACTAATTCATAATTAAAGCTTAATCAAGTTCAAAACTTGATCGTAGTAAGCTATGATCAATCTTAGATCTATGGTTCAATGATGAACTTCCGGAATCGATATCAAATATCGCTTCTATTTTAAGTTATAGGATAATTTTCTTCAGTAAGAAAACAACAGAACCATTAAGTATCAAATACTCGTAAATGATTCTGATATTGTATTAGACTTATATAGAAGATGTATAAGGGTTGTTTCATCTTATTAATTACGTAGTTCCATTTATAATTTATCATTCTCACATTTGACTTCAATAAGTCAAGTCTTTTCTACAATTGTTAACATCTGATGTTACACACCAAGTGATAAAACGATTTTATTACTTAGGATCGTAGGAAAGATATTCTATCAAATAGAATACAATATTCTATTAAACAGAATAAACGATAAACTTTTACTTATACCTCCATTATATAACTATTATATAAAAAGAAATATTCAAATCTCAAATTTTCTACCTATACATATCATATATGTAACTGTAGAAATTAATATAACCTAAATTAAAAAAGATAAACTACTGTTACTGGAGCATATCCCCAAGAGTATTGAAACTAATTCGATAACATTCAATATCAAACGAATCAAATCATATAAGATTCGACTACTGCCACTACTCAATTCCATCAAGATGGAATCGTGGAAGAATAATATTGAATAAGAATCATATTCACTGAATAACTTTAGAACTAATTGCTTTAAATTCTTATGTTTGATCGTATCAAATATCTTTAAACAGTTCAAAGACATAATGAATTTTAATAATAGAGTTCTCATAAAACTTCAGATTGAATACATTTGAACAAGTCAAAAATGTTCAACCTATGTTTCATCAGAACAGATTGAAAGTTCTTGATCATTTCAAGACATTCAATATGTGTTCTTTCAGAAACACGTACATAAGTTATGACAATTCATAAACTAAGTTACGAAGTAAAGAAAACTACCTTAAGCAATTACAATTCATTAAAACTATATACATCTAATGTATCAGTTTAATGAATTTGGTGGTCCAATGACAAATCATTGGTTAAACGAGATTTTAATCACCTTCCTGAATACAATATTCATTAAATGGATAAGGATGTGTGGTGTGATCTTGTATCAAACCATCATTTACCATACAGAATAAGCATCTAATGCTTAGTGATTAAACTCATAAAGCACCGTTCTAAATTATTTATTTTACCGAATAATTTTTCTTAATGTTTATCTCTACGTCAATGACACTACTAGTTATATTTAAAATATATAACAATTTTTTATAAAGAACAAGTAACTATCTAATAGTCACGTGTCCTGATATCAAATATCAAAACAATCGTTAACTAATATTTTTAAATAACTAGATGGGAGATCTGATATCGAATACCTATAGTTGTAGTATTGTGAAAATCGATATTTTCTATACACAACTATACGCATCTCATTTCTTTAACTTTACTATTTGCATTCAACTATTCACAACAATTGCAAATAATTGATTAGCAAATTGTGTCAGACACATTGCCTCTAAAGGTCATTAAAGCTAAGAAACATCACTACTGGATAAACAAATACCTAATGGGGCTTTCTTAATGTCAGTCAAGAATCCCGAAACATGAACTAATTCAAGTCAATTCTTAATGCATAAGAAACTATTCTCTCTAAAGTATTATATCCTAAAAGGGATATCTATCTAGATTATTGTAACATCCCGCCTAAGTCAGGATGCTACTGGCAGGAGACAGGATAATCCTGCTTCCATAAGCCTCTGACTCTTGACGAAAATTCGGCATAACCTCTGCTAAAGGCATGCAACCTGGATCAAGTCCAGCATCTCAAAACAACATATAGGGCCCAACACAATCTAATAATCAACTCAAACATGATACCACTGGGCTCCATGCCCGAAAATGTGTATAAACAAAAACTTTTACAATTAAACATATACAACTCGATCCTCTATAACTAAACTTATACAACTTGACTCTGATACTCCCAAGACCTGGTGACTGGCTGACTGCAACACTGCTATCCGGCTCATCTAGCTCTGGTGTCTGTGGTCGACCGATCAGGTCACCAACCTGCAAAACTCAAATACTATTATGGTGTGAGTCATAAGACTCAGTAAGTAACTATGATTATTCCTTGAGCGTCAAACACATGCAAAGTCTGAATCCAGTTTCTATATTTACTTGGACTGTCTATGTGACCATGCGAATAACTGATATATGAGTGTCTGCTGAAAAACTAACGCATGGGGGCGTTACGTATCGCCGTCCCCCCATACGCCCTAGAGCCAGATATGCAAACCCATGACATTGGGGCGTTACGTATCGTCGTCCCCCAAAGTATGCCATACCTGCCCTGAAACTGGTGGTCTTGGGGCGTTACGTATCGCCGTCCCCCAAGCCACAAACTGGAGCTGGGGGTGCGGATCTATGCTACCACCCAAGCTCAAACTGGGGTCTAGAGGCGTTACGTATCGCTGTCCCCCTAGCCCATCTGGAGGATCTGAGAGCGTCCCCTCAGTCCTCAACATGTGCACATGTCTCTGAATCCGTCAATTTCAAAGTATCCGTCAATTCCAACTGAATCTCAAGTTATCTCAGAATTGTAAAAACATTTTTGGAAATACTTTTCTTTCAAAAGAAAATATCTTAAACTTTTCTTTTAAAATGCTTTGAATTTCAAAACCCTTTTTAATTTCAATTCAATGTATGAAAATCATAATGCACAAATATGCATATTTCATCACACTACCCTTGTCATGCTTTCTTATATACTTACCCTTAAGTTGTCATGCAAAAATATTCATATTACTCACAACATCAAATATACATTAAGCTTAAACCAAGTTTCCCGTTTTCAACCTACTATTTATTTTATTATTAACATTATTCATAAAAACAAACCATAAACAAAATAGAAGCCATTAATGAAATTATTGCACCTAAATCCTTTGCGTTTTAGTATGCCTTGCGCTTTTGACAATCCTGTCACCAATTTAATACTTGGTTCATAGCAAAAACAACATGTTTGTTTCACTAAATGAAAACAAATAAGCTGTACAATTATCTCACAAGCCCAACACAACTCTACACCAACTATTAGGTTCCAATCTTAACTTTTGAAGCCGTGAAGAGGCACTAGACTTGTTGCTTTTATCTTCTATGGCAGGTTATAAGTAAAACTAAATAACAAAAATTTTCCCTATATGCACACAGACAGCAACTTATTCAACTTATGTTTGATATTGAAGATACTTTCTCCATACTTCAACAATATAATTCCATTGATATTATCCTTCCTCTGTAGATTAAATTTTTTTTTCTTTCTATATAGAAATATGTACTTGATAATGCCTTCAGTAAAAATTTAACCATTCATGAAAATTATCATATATTTATACTTTTGTGCCTGGATTCATATGACCATTTCCATTCTTCTTAGAGAGGTCAAGAGTACATATGTAAGTAATAGCAGTATTGATAAATGAATATAAAGTAAACACTTTTACTACACTAAAAGATGAATTTTGATCAACCAACTATAATCGAATGAAGTCACCAAGAAGTATCACAAGGTACAATAATTAATTTGCTGCAATTATACTGCAACTAGAGATCAAGCTGAAAGTACCCATTGCTGGGCAAGCAAGAGAAATAATGCTTAGCAGGAGGATTCACAATGCTAAATGAAGACGGCAGCTAGTGGATTTCATTCTTCAAAGGAACCAAGAGACACTTGGACATGAATCTAAACATATTAAAAATAGGCACTTGAGTAGTACATCAAATTCTTAATATTCTGGGCAAAATTATGTGCGTGCTTTGGTAAGCATGGAGTTCTTATTACCAATTTAGATATTAGAAAAGAGAATTTATGTGGCGTTTAAGCCCTGCTGAGCATGCCCAAATGGTCAACAGCCATTAAAAACTATATCACTCTAAAATCTTAATAGAAACTCCTACTAACATTAAAAACTGAACAAACAAAGCAAACATCTACCACAAAATGCAAAGCCCTCAAAAACAGAGAGCCACCCAAGTAAAAAAATCAATTAAATAAGACCCACTACAAATCAATGTTCGGCCATAACCCATAATCTACTTCATCCTAGCCGAATCCCTCAACTATTTCTCTTCAAATGTTCTCCCAATTTCCAATTCTATTAATCCTTAAAACTTTTAACATACCCATAATTCCAATATTGAAGCCAATTTCCAAAATCGAATCCAAACCCTAAGAGAATCAAATAAAATTAAACCAAAGAAATCACTGCATAGTTACTTACCTTTCCCTCTTCTATTTTATTTCATCAATCGGTCTCCCCCTTTGCCTTTCTTCTCTCTCCTGTTTCCTTTCTTCTTCTCGGCTTCGGTCTGATCTTTCCTCTGTCCTTTTCGATCCCTCTCGTTTTTTCTCAGTTTTCTCATCTCTCTTCTCTTGATCTCTCTCTATTCTTCCTTCTCCTTCACGCCTTTGCACAGTTTCTGCGTGTGTTGGTGTGTGTCTGTGTGGCTGTGCGTGAACTGTGGACTGTGTGTGTATTTCTCTCTTAAACGTGTGTGTATAATACCTATATGTGTTAATTAAGGTGGGTGTGTCGTCCTCAATCCCGCGTGTATTATATATATATCATACATGTGTGAATTTTCTAGAATAAGGATTAAAATATCTAGAATTATTTATTAAATTCCATTCTTAACTTTTCTAGTTATTATTTATTTATTTATTTATTTTCACATGTGTAAGCATATTAAAATATCTAGAATTATCTATACTAATAAGGCTAATTCCAAATTAACCCCTCAATCTTTATCTAATATAAATTTATAATTAATTTTTATGAAAAATTCCCTTTTTACCATAGTAATAAACTTCGCTTTCGGACACGGCCTCACGCGTGAAAAATAAAATTTACATAAAAATGCTAAAATAACCCGGGATGTTACAATTATCTATCATGACTTAGAAACTAAGTCATTAACCATCTTGATTTTTGAAGAAAATCGGAACAATAGTTCCCGATGATTTAGACCAATCTAATAATATCCTATTCTAGTATTATCTAGAACCTATTCTAGAATAACTGCAACCAAGAGTCAAGTCAGATAACATATCAAAATATGTGTGCAGTGAATTAAAAGTTTAATTCTATCTAATATAGATTAAGGAAAACAAACAAGCGGCTATTTCCATAATAATACACACTGCATAAGTTAAGGAATTTTTTTAAACTTAGCAGCGCCTCCCACTATTTTACGTAATACCATAATCCCCAACGGAAAAACGAGAATTCAATAATTAAATCGAATTCCATAATGGGAAGAGGACCCGATGAATATTTCGACTCACAGCAGAGGCACGGTCTCGCCTACGTATATTCACAGGTAGACAACTCATTGTCAATCACTCACTAGTGACTCATGGGTTTCCGGTCCTGGTCGTTTCTCATTGTCGTTGCTAAGGCAGGCCCACAAGAAGACGTACCAAGGTTAAACTCGTCAATGATAAACTCAGGTTACTTGCGTAACTCTGACAGCTAGGGCACGTTCAGGATTTCGCTTTCGCTTGAATTTATCTAGTATCTAAAATACATCCGACATAAATAAATCTCTATCGGATACACCCTCACAGTAGAGGCACGGTCTCGAATGTAGTCACGGAAAAATATTTATAAACTGTATTGACAAGACGGACCAAGAAACAAGTATTCCAAATACCAGTTACTTTAAAACCTTATTAAGCGGGGATATTCCTTAAAGCGTCATACACTTTAAATTTAATCAAATTAAATGAAAGCATGCATGTATCAAGTAAAGAAAAGAATAAACACTAGATTTTAAAGGGCTAATCATATCGGGGGGTCCATGTTGGACAATTATGACTCATAGCATCACTATTTGTACAGAACATGGTGTTGTTGTACAAATTAACTATGTGACAAAGGAAATTACTCTTTTATCATTTGTAATTAGATTGCCGGGATATATAAATAATAAAAATCCGTATGATTAGTTCCGGATTGATAAGATGTGAGACAGTATCAATCCATGAATGTTTAATCATTAAAACATCTCTAGTCAAAGTATTATCGAGATTGGACATCGATAATGCAGAATAGACTAGTATTGCACTTGTGCGTGTTATGGGAGCATAACAGAATAATTCTCATATATTTGGATATTGGATACTCATACAAGTGTAATAGGAGGTTGTGTTTACCGATGATACGGAAATAGCTTCGCTCTAGATAGACCCCTCGGAATCCCACTGGTAGTATGATTATGTGTCTATGGGAGTCTGAATCAGGGTAGGTGTATTCTGTCTTAACCTGAGAATTGCACCGCTAATACTTACGACAATCAATATACTTTGGTTTTGGTCGTCCAGGGCTTTAACCGGTTCTGTGTACGACTCTTCTAGGTATATTGAGAATCATAGTGTATTGGGGGTGATGTCGAGATGGAAGTATCACTCCAGTCATAGTGGAGATGATGATCACGTAGGATACGGAACTGGTGCTCTTATATGCTGCAGCTATCGGGATAATATGACTAGGTCATGCTTATCCGATTATAGAGACTAGTTACCAAAGATCCGATATGTGCTTCGTACGAGGCAGACACAATTTCAGCCCTAGGCCTAGCACGTGACATCCGATACTGGATTACAATACGCAATACTACGTATATTACGCCTGATATAGATTACATATTCATTTAAGAATATTTCTGGAGAATCCAACTATGTCTTGTAAATCGGTAAAAACGTAGTACTAGGTACGTAATTGTTCGGATAGTCCGACGATTGGATTTACTGCTAACATATCCGAGGATCTCATGGGTCGCTTCCCGAAGATTCACCGATGACGTATGACTCGCACATTATTAATCTGGGATTAATTATTAGAGAGTGAAAATTAATCTAGGATTAATTACGGAGATATTTTATCTGGGATAAAATATTATTTAAAGAGAGAGAACGATTAATTGGAATTAATCGATAAATTAATATATTCGATATATTAAACGAAATTAGATTTTGACGCGGAATTAAAATTAGATTTTAATTCGGGCGAACGAGTTAATTTAGAATTAATTCGCTAGCGACGTGAATAGTAATTTTGCTAGGCATAATTATTTAATTAAATTTGATTTAATTACGTCGCAACAGAAAATTCGTTAATTCGGAATTAGCGAACCCGAGCCCGGGAGTGTTTACGGGGCCACTCGCATTTCGAATCAAGTGGGGCCCACAAGTCATATCATGCATCACATCATTATTCATTCTTGTGATGGAAGTCACATCACTTTGAGTGATGTGATGGTTGTCACTTGTGATTGATGGTGGTGGTTGGAAGGCTTAAATGTCTTGTACAATTTTTGGAAAATGTAATATGTATTTGATTTTTGAAATCAAACACAACCAACACTTGAAATTCCTCTCTCTCTCTTCTCCTCTCCAATTTCGGCCAAGGGCCAAATTTTTCTCTCATTTGTTTCTCCATTGCCGAGAACAAGAAGAAGATTTAGGAAGAATTTGTGGCAAATTTTTCCAAGTGCTAGCACACTAAAGAGTCATCCAAAGGTGATAGGGAAACAAACCCTTGAGCATGGAATCTCAAATCAAAGCTTGGAGCTTGAAGAACACAAATAGAGCACAAAGAGGGGCAAAGCCGAGAGCTTCAAGGAATGAGCAAAAGTTTTGTGTTCATCGCATCGCAAATCCGTTCATTGTAAGTATGATTCCGCCATACTTCTTTATTGTATTCACTTATTTTCATTGCTTGAATGATCTTGGGACTATAGTAGAAACCCAACATTCCAGAATTAGACTTGCTCTGATACCATTTTGATGGGGTTTTAAGGGGAATATCGGTAACGCAGCGGAATAGTGGAAAATCAAAATTTTCCGATTTTAAAATTTTTCTCGGATCAATTAAATAAACTTATTTATTTAATTATCCAATTATCAAATTCTGAAAAATTACACAAGAGATCAAATTTCATGGTAATTACCGAATTGCCCCAAAACTTTTAAATTGATTATTTTAGCCCAAAAATTATCAAATATAATTTTGGATGATTCTAAATCATTTGTAAAATATTTTCAACACATCTAATGCATCAAAATTAGATTTAAAACAAATACCAATTTTTTCTAATTGTCGTGACAACCCCCAAATTTTCAAGTAATTGCATTTTGGTCTATTTTGTTCAAAACATGCCAAGATCAAATCCAATCAACCCAAAATTTTACATGCATCATATTCATACCATAATACATCACATATATGAAAACCCCAAATTTGGAGTGGGTTATGAACCCTAATTTTTCAATTTCATCAAATTGTCCAATTTCACCAAATTTACAAAATCCAACACTTTAATCCATTCAATACTTCACAATCAAGCCTCACCACTTTGAAAAAAATCTAGAACAATTCTAGGTCACCAGGGAGTGGCTTACCAACTCTAGAATGGCAACTTAATTTCTAAAAATCAAAAGTGAAGCTTTGAAACCATTTCAAACTTACTTACATGCATCAATCTTTCATTCAAGTTCACAACAACTAAAACACAAACTATAAGTAGAGAGACAACATCAAAACAACACAAGATGAAGCTAAGCATGTTAGAAACATTTTTCATATTGGAAGATTTGAAAGAAAACTTACAAAACCTTAAGGTTTCAAGCTTTTCCTTCTTTTCTTCAAACTTTTCTCTCAACTACTTTTGTGTTTCTTTTGGTATCTAATGAACTCCTTAAACCCTAAAAAATGAAACAAACATATATACCTCCTCCATTAAGGCCTTGGCCGAAATTAGGTGTAGGAAAATATCTAGATATTTAATTTTGTTTCATTTAAAGCTTACTTTAATCAACTTGCAATTTGATCATTACAATTTAATGAATTTCAACAAGTCAACAAAAGCAACTTAAAAATATAACACTTATATTTATTTAAGGTCTTGGCCGAAAATTGGTAAGAAAAAAGGATAATGATATTTTCAATTTTAACTTATTAAAACAAATATCAAGTAGTCAAAACCATTTTGATAACATTTTCTTTAATGTATAAGTCAACAATATACACTTATAATCATTTCCTAACTTTATCATTTAGGAAGATATTTATATTTTAATTATATTAATTATTTAACAATTAAATAATTAATCAATTAATTAAATATAAATATCTCAATATATATATATATATATATAATAAATGATAAATGTCAAATACCTTTATTTGACAATTTATAATGTGTATTTAATAATATCATATATTAAATACAAACACACATTAATTAGGAAATGACGGTTCGGCCCGTTCGCATGTATTTTTCGTTTAACATTTAAACGATTTATAAATAATCACCATTATTCATAAAAGTTGCTCTAGTGCTCTACGAGTATATTTCATTAGTCAGACTCTCTAGATTAAGGTTTATCCGTCACAAAATCCAATTTCGTGTCCATAATTTAACACCCGTAAATTATGACGACCACGGATAAACTAGCTGAATCATACAGGTCGAGGTCATTGCATACGTATAATCCTTCCATCATAGGTATCCGGATTATACCAGAGATATAGATGTAAACGTCAAATCTCTATAGGTATTATCCCGTCGACGTTTCTATTAGCAATCTATAAACAACATTCGAAACTCACTTCCGAATTATACTATTTCCATAGATTTAACTGATTGCTAATTACATATGGGACTACCTATGCTGTGTACACACAACTGACGGATCATATATTGGTAGGGTTTTTAGGGGCTAAATCCGGTAACGCAACGGAAGCGGTTGGAAAAATCATATTTCCGATTTCAAAACTTTTTTTCGGATTAATTAAAATAAAATATTTTAATATTCCAATAATCAAATTATGAAATAAAATTCAAAAATCATATTTAAGTGAATTTACCAAATTACCCTTACTTGGTATTTTTGTCATTTTAATCCGAAATGATCAAATCAATTTTGAATGATTCTAAACATTTCTAAGATGAACTTAGCATGTTCAAAACATGAACTTAGCATGTTCAAAACATTAAAACACCAAGACAACACAAAATCCCCAAAATTCAAGTCCTTGGTCGAATGCTCCCAAAGGTGGGCAATTTGTCCATTTGGTCATTTCATGTCTCAAAACACATCAAGATGTAATCCAATCAACATGAAACTTTATATGCATCTTATACACATCCAAATACACAACATAAATGAAAAGCCCCAAATTTGGAATTGGTCATGAACCCTAATTTTTTCAATTTCTTCAAATTGGAGAAATTAGACCAAATAGTTTAAATCAATTACTTTAATCATCATTCTTCCATCCAATCCAAGTCTCAACACAATGAAACAACTCAAGATCAAATCTAGGTCATTTAAGAGTGGGTCAATAACTCTAGATTAGCAACATGGTTTCCAAAACCTTAAAAGAAAGCTTACAACTACAATAGTCACAATCTTCTTTCATCACACATGCTCAACACTTCCATCAAAACTTCCATCAACAAAAACACAAAGAATAAAGAAATAAATAACCTAAGAACATCATATGTTAAAGCTTAGATCCTAAGGAACATTTTCCTTACTAATAGTAAGTTGAAGAAAATTACTAAAATCCAAGCTTTCTTAATTTTTCCTTTCTTTTCACAAGCTTTCTTTTTGTTTCTTCAATGGAGTTTTTCTTTCTAAAGAGTATTAGGTTAAGAATAAAATGAAATGAAAAAACAATATATACTTGTAACATTTTCACCTTGGCCGAATTTCACCAAAGGAAAAGCAAAACTTGTAATTTCAATTTCATTCCACTTAAATTTTGTCAACTTGCATAAATATCCAAAATAACACTTTATTAGATATTTAATTAAGTCAACAAAGGCAACTAATATCATTTACATCAAATATCCTAATGTAAGATATTTATATTTTAATTAATTTAATCATTTAACAATTAAATAATCAATTAATTAATCAAATACAAATATATTAAATATATGTATAATATTTACATTAAATTTAAAACATAAATTCATTTAGGATATAAGTCAAATAACTCATTTTGACTATTAATTAATGTGTATTTAAATTAATCAAGTATTAAATGTAAATACACAATATTAGGTAAATGACTATCGGGTCCCTTTAGCACATATTTTGCGTTTAACCTTTAAACGACTTTATAAATAATCAATATTATTTATTAATGTTGCTCTAGTCCTCTACGAGTATGTTTCATTATTGAGACTTTCTAGATTCAGGTATATCCGTCACGAAATCTAATTTCGTGTCCATAATCTATCCACCCGTAGATTATGACGATCATGGATAATCTCGCTGAACCATACAGGTCGAGGTCATGGCAAATGTATAATTCCTCCCTCACAGGTATCCGGATAAATCCCAGAGATATAAATGTAAACGTCAAATCTCTACGGGGATTATCCAGTCGACTATTACATTAGCAATCTCTAAAAGAATGTTTAGAACTAGCTTCTAAACTTTACCACGGGCCCATGGTTTTATCTGATTGCTAATCATATGGACTACATATGCTCTGATACACATAACTGACAGATCCTATCTTGATACACATAGGACACCCTGAGGATCTGTCTACATCTAACGAACAGGCGGAGGTCTGATCTAAATAGATCGGTGACGTGACTGCCATCTAAGTGTAGAAGATGTCTCATGTGCCCACAATGGCATCTCAAGTCTAAGAATCACAAGTGCTACTCAACCCGAGAAGATTCTTATTGACGCTGGTGTACCATCCATTAAGAATCTTCGGTGAGTCATTCAGTGTTTATCCGCTATAAACACCTACACGTCTATACTAGTCTCCAAGACTAATGGTTCATTGAGAAACCATTGGAATCATATATTCCAGTATATGACATGTACTGGTCTCAACGGGTTTACTATACTGACCAAGTAGTGTAAACCTTGACCAGGAACAATCTGAGAATGAAAACGTCATGATACTACTCAATGTCAGTTGCGACGCTTTTGCAACAGTACCATGACTAATCATTCTAAGGTTATTACGTCTTTACCATTTAATAAGATAGATTATATTATAGAAACTGCATATATTATTAATAATAATAATATTTTACAAAAGTATTCAAAATAAATACAACCGGGAATTAGCGTTCTGAGCACCAACCCCAACAATATTGACACACACAGGATATCTTGAGGATCGGTCCACACCCAACGAACAGGCGGAGGTCTGATCTAAATAGATCGGTGACTTGACTGCCATCTAAGTGTTGAGGATGTCTCATACATCCACAGTGGTATATCAAGTCGAAGGACCACTATGCTACTCAACCCGAGAAGATTCTTATTGACGTTTGTGTACCATCCATTAAGAATCTTCGGTGAGTCGTTCAATGTTTATCTATTATAAACACTTATACGTCTATACGAGTCTCCCTAGACTAATGGTTCATTGGGATAAACCATCGGACCAAGTCTCGATATATGACATGTACTAGTCTCAACGGATTTGACTAACCGACCCGTGTTAGTAAATATTGACCTTGAACTATATTTCCTAATATACATTTAGCAGTGACACTTCCCAATGTCAATTACAAACTACCTTTGTAATTGTGTACTGTATTATATATTATTGGGCAATTGTCTAATATATACATATCACTAAACCATATTTAGTTTCAATCTAATCATAATCAGATCGAATACGTATATAAAAATAAAAGGTGCAACCATAAATAAGTAATATTATGGAAAAAGGGGATGTTCGTATTCATGAATCAGACATAAATACGGTCCGGATTGGCGCTCTGAGCACCAACCCCAACATTGATGTGTTTTAGTTTATTTTGCAGATAAAATAAAATCGAGAATTAATGGAATCAATCAGCACGAAATGTGGAACAAATAAGGGCAAAAACTGGACTTGACATTTTGATTTTGAAGATTGGAAACTTGAAATGGTGTTCTAACGAAGTACAATTTTGGAAATTTTTACTTTGTGCAATTGTAGTATTTTGGCCATAACGTTTTATTCTGATATCAGATTGAGGTGATTCAAGTTCCAGATTAAATCAGACTCAAAGATATACAACTTTGAAGTTCCTAAGATTTTCGAATTCTGAAGTTTTCATTACTGAAATTAATGAACAATCCGTAAGTGTGTTATGTGTAATTATTAAAATCATTTTCAAAAATAAAAAAAATAGAATTTGTAAAACTTCCACCAAACATGCTTGCAAGTTTGGTGGAGGATTTGGTGCCATGTTTGGTGGAGAAATTGTGGAAGCCTTTATATTTTCCTATAAATACCAAGATAAACTTTGTAAATTTTTCATGCTTTCTTTGGGGGATTTCTCCATGAAAACCTAAAGGAAAGTGTCTTACTTATTTATTTAAGTTTTCTTGTATTTTATCTTTATTTATTTAATAAATTTTTATATTTTTTTAATTACATCATGAGTAGGTAATCTCTTTTTGCTAGAGTCTGGTGTGAAACTTTTAATATAATAATTTAGATTTACTCCCTTAATTTAAATGAGTAAATTGAATTAATTATTTACCACCTATATGGCCGGTTTTACCTTATTGGACTTAGTTTCTGCCTATATGGCCGGTTTATGTGCTAAACTTGTTACCGCCTACATGGTAAGTTTATATGATTTTGTTACCGCCTATATGGTCGGTTGGACTTTGGACAAATGACATACACCGCCTATATGGTAATTTTAATATAATTAATTCAGGAAATGATTAATTGATAAGAGAGTAATCTATATTTGAAGTATTAAAAGTGAAACCCCTAGATCCAGCACTTTCTTTTATTGTTGTACTTTTCTTCACTTTTTAATTTTCTATTTGTTATTTTGTTTAACTATGCATTTTGTAATTTTAGGTATGTTTTGTAACTAAAAATATTATCTAGGATTGTGATGAATTTCAATATCACCGTTTTATAAATGGTTATTTTATGTTTTGGGTATATTGGTTTAATTATTGAGTCTTAAACTTAATGCTTCTTGTTAACTGGTCATTAATAGGATTGATTTGGTAAACTTAAAATGAACTTGGAAAATGGATTTTAGGTTTTAGTCATAGACTCAATAGCTCACGATCTCACCTTGGGGTAAATGTCTCTTAGGTAGATTTCCTTACAGGATAGGAATATACCTGTCGGGCGGGGTAGCCATAGTTGGAACTTAATCTTAATGAATTCAGAGTTTCTTAATTAACATATAAATATAGTTAATTGGGTTACTTTGGGTATTTACATCTGACCATCGGAAGAGGCTTTTGCATAACTTCGTGTTCCAGGTTAATAAACCGATATATTATACAAACATGAGATAATCACTTCATCTTTAAAAGATATTGGAAGGATTCACAACCCTTGATATTTTCATAGCATTGTTTAAAACTTAAAATCTACATTTGTTTTGTTTTAATTACTTGTCTTTAGTTTAAAATCACCATCCAACCAAAAATCAATCAATTAGATATTCGTAGACATTTAGCTTCATAAATTAATAGCTTAGGTATTAATTCCTCATGGGATCGATATATTTTATTCTACTTGAGCGATACGTGCACTTACGTTACGTGTGTATGTTTACCACCGATCAGGATACACTCACGAAATAAATCTCTAAACGTTTTAGAGATTACAAGTCACACAAGTTCTAACATGTATATCAATATTTATAACTCATATAAAAATATAAAAGCACTAACTTTAAATCAAAATAGAAGAGTTAAGAGCACTTTTCAACCTTTGATCTCATACCAATGCAAAATATTTTGGTGTTGTATGTATGTTTAATTCGAAATGTTTGAATAACATGTCATATAGCTTAGGTGCCTACTCTTGCATTTCAAATGTCATAACATGTTTTTTGGATGCATATATATTCTAGACATGAAATGTGATTTTATGTGATTTAAAATGTTACATTGGAATATGATATGCATGGAAAATGATTAATTGGATTAACTGATTTTAAAGTTTAAAATTTTAAATTCTAATATATCGGGCTTAATAAGTGCATCATAAATTCCATTGGTATATAGGATGGAAACAAGGATATAAATTCCATAGCTGAATCCGAATGGACGATGATGTGGTCCGCACTCAGGATAAAACTCTGTAATATCCCAAATATTTCGGGGAATTTCTAAAAGATTTCCAAATTAAAGTTAAGGATTTGGAATGTGATGGAATTCGAAAATAAGAATTTATGTGTTGTAAAATATATCGGAACATTTTAAAGTGAAGCTTCGTCGTGTTGGAAAGTTTATTTTTCCGAGACGGACAACTTTCATGTTGAGTACTTTTCGAAATTGGCATCAGAAGGGCTTCAAAAATGTGAATTTCCGAGGAAAACCCATGATATGGACCTAATTATAATTTTTGGGTGTCCAAATGTAATTTTATGGAACTTTTCTATATATACCCCAAATTTTTCAGAATTAACGAAATGGACATAACCTCACATGTTTCTCCAACCTGACTCCCCACTGTACATTCATGCACGTTGAGCTGTGGGATCGCCGGCCACCACAAAGGCCACCATCGGCCGATGAGATGGTGTCGGTCAGTGCGCCGAGACTCCCCCTTGCCAACAGTGGCGGGCGACGAGGCAGAGGCGCCAGCGAACGGTGAAGGGGATGAGAGAAAACACGCTAGCTTGGGTTTATCGATCCTGGCTCATCACTTCGTTTCACGGCCCGAGCCACCAGCCAAATTAAAGCTCTCAGAGAGTACTACAAGATGGCAGTGACGATTCTTCCGATCCGTGCTCGGTTACACTCGAAATGAGGGATGAAGATTTGAATGAATAGTTACCCATGGTGAATAGTAGCTCCGATCAGAATTCTGTCGATTCCAACACGTTCTTGGGATCGTTTGGAGTTTGTATATGGCCTCGAAATCTCAATAAGATCTTCCGGTAAAAATTCGCTAATTTCAAATTTTCCACTAAATATTCGGATGTATCCAGTAGTTTCGTAGAGTAGCGTAACAATATAAATTGAATTGATTGAGTATTAGTATATTGAATATGTGTATTTGGTAGAATCCGAGTGAAAACTGAACGTGTTTGATCGATCCGATAGAATATGCAGGTTGTCGGTAAAAGTGGGTTTTTGCATATAATGATATGTTTTGATTTTAATGATAGTTATGAGTTATAAATGATATTACAAGAATTTTTAGATAAAGCTGGATAGGTTCGGAGGGTACAGAATCCTTCTGTTGTGTTTAAGAAAATTTTTCGGAAGATTTTCAAAAAAATATGTAATCCGTGAATTTAAGTTAACTGACCACTTATGTTAGTTTATAATGATTTTTTAAGATTACTGGAACTAACCCATTGAAATAATACTTGATTCGATTATCCCGGAAAGATACAGAACTTTATCAAAGCTAAGTCGAGAATTTCATATGTTGCGATTCTAAGGATGTTTTGCCATTTAATATGGCAAACTTGACTAGGACCTGGAGTGCTCGTGAAGCCAGGTAAGTAACCCACGTGATGTGTTCTCGAATCTTTCTTTTTGTGTTTTAAACGTGTGTATATATATATATATGTAATGGATTTGAGGAAGAACTTTGAGATCGTGAGCATTTGAGATAGTTGACCGTCACATGTATGAATTTTGTAATTTCTATGATATGAAGTGAAATATTTGAGGATAATGCTATGATATGAAATGAAAAGTTTGATGAGTTTGATGGCTACATATATGTATTGATCCATATAAGTGTATGAACACGTAATGATTTGTATAAGTATGTGATGGTAAGCTGTGAATAAGTTTGTTATCGTTTCGCACATTCGATCATTTGTATAAAGGTTGGGATGGTTAAGTGAGACGAGGAATGAATATAAGCTAAGTTCTCTTCGAGCGAGTAAGTTTATTTGTTAAGGTTGGTTCTCGGAATGCCAATGCAGATCGTATTTTTGTTCGATTTATGAATACGAACAATTCCTTTTTCCATAATATTACTTATTTATGGTAGTACTTCTTGCTTTTATATACATATTCGATCTAATTACGATTAGATTGAAACTAAATATGATTTAGTGATATGTATGTATTAGACAAAGATCCGATAATATATTTTGTAGTGCGCGATTACAAAGTAGTTTGTAATTGACATTGGGAAAAGACATTACTAGAAGTATATTATCAAATAAAGTTCTTGGTCAAGATTCACTAACACAGGTTGGTTAGTAAAATCCGCTGAGACCAGTACACGTCATATATCGAGACTTGGTCCGATGGTTTATCCCAATGAACCATGAGTCTAAGGAGACTCGTATAGATGTGTAGGTGTTTATATTAGATAAACATTGAATGACTCACCGAAGATTTCCTAATATATGGTACACCAACGTCAATAAGAATATTCTCGGGTAAAGTCAGCAAAGTGGTCATTCGACTTGAGATACCACTGTGGATGTATGAGGTATCCTCCACACTTTGATGGCAGTCACATCACCAATCTGCTTAGGTCAGACCTCCGCATGTCCGTTGGGTGTGGACTGATCTTCATGATATCCTATGTGTATCAAGATAGGATCAGTCAGTTCTGTGTACAAAGCATAGGTATTCAATAAGGAATTAGTAATCTGTTAAATCCATGGGAACGTGGTACACTATAAAAGTAAGTTCTAAGTGTTATTAAGAGATTGCTAATAGAATCATTGACGAGATTATACCTATAGAGATTTGACGTTATTATCTATATCTCTAGGATAATCCGAATACCTATGACGGAGGGATTATACGTATGCGATGACCTCGATCTGTATGATTCAGCGAGTTTATCCGTGGTCGTCATAATTTACAGGTGGGTAGATTATAGACACGAAATTAGATTTCGTTACTAATATGTATGAATCTAGAGAGTCTCACTAATGAAACATACTTGTAGAGCACTAGGGCAACTATTATAAATAATATTGATTATTTATAAATCGTTTAACGGTTAAATGAAAAATGCATGCTTAAAGGGTTACTTGACTGTTTTCTAATTAGTGTGTATTTAGATTAAATACTTGATTTTATTAAATACACAATAATTATTTGTCAAATAAAGTATTAGTATGTGTTCCAAATATATGTATTATGGAATATTTAATGTAAATATGATACATGTATTAGATATTTTTATTAAGTAATTGTCTAATTATTTAATTTTTAAATAATTAGAATTATTTAATATGTTTATCTCTATCATTATTATGCTTTTAAATGGTAAATTTTCATTGGTGCACATGTATTTTGCTTTTTGAAAATGGTAGTCAAATTGAATTTGAATTCTTTTCATTTGGATAAAAAAAAATGAAAAATTCAATTACCATTTATCCTTGCTTTCAACCATAAGTATAAAAGGCTTTTATTTTTTATTTGCTTCAAGTTAAGTGTTAAGCCTCCAAAAATATCACAAAGAAAGGTTGAGAGAAAAAGAAAGGAAAAGAAGAAGATTTGAAGAAAACTTGAATCAAAGTAAGTTTTTAAATTCCTTTTCAACTAGAAAAATATTTCAAGGGTTCCAAGCATTAACATATGATGTATGAATTTTTCTCTACTACTTTTAGTATATGATGTTGGTGTTGGAATCTTAAATGAAAGATGTTAGCATGCATGTTAAGAAAGAATTCTTATAAAGTGTTATTAAGCTTTCTTTTAATCATTTGATGATTTGGTTGTCATTCTAATGTTGTTTAGCCACTCATAAATGACCTAGAATCGTTCTTGAGTTGTTTCATGACGGTGAGACTTGTTTGGTGTGGTAATGATAGAATTAAAGTATTGAATTTGTTTAATTTGGTGTAATTTGTCAATTTGTGGAAATTGCAAAATTAAGGTTTATAACCCTTTCCAAATTTAGGGTTTTTCATATATGTGGTTTAAGTTGATGTATATATGATGTATATTAAATTTGGGATTGATTGGATTTGATCTTGACATGTTTTGAACAAAAAAGGACCAAATTGCAAATTCTGGAAAATTAAGGGACAACTCGGAAATTTGGGAAAATTGATTTCTTGAACTACAATTTATATTTTCATGTATAATACATGTATAAATCATTTTGGCAGTGATTTGGAATCACCTAATTCTGTATTTTACAAATTAGGACTGAAATGATCAAAATACAAAATTTAGGGGCAATTCTATAATTTCTGAAAAATCTATAAAATGTTCATATTTTTGTTTTAATGTATATTTGATGTAAAAAGCATTTTGGTTGTGATTGGAAATCACCTAAGCTTGTTTTGAACAACTTAGGACTAAAATGATTAAAATGGAAAGTTTTGGGGTTGTATGGTAATTTATTGAAATTATGATTTCTGGGTTGAAAATTTTTGTTTTTGAGTGTTGAGTGATTAAAATAAATAAGTTTATTTTAATTACCCAAAAAAATTAAAGAAATGGTAAAATTTGATTTTCCCGCATTCCGCTGCGTAACCCGGGTATTTTGCCCAAAACCCCAAGAAAATGGTATCAGAGCAGGTCTGAACCTGAACACATGATGTGAATATGCCTTTAAATTGAATGTTTAATTTTGTCTTTACTTTATGCATGCTTGTATTTATTTAATTTGATTAAATTGAATGTGTAAGATCTTTGCGGAAAATCCCTAATTAATAAGGTTTAAAGTAATATGTATTGGATGCATATTTCTTGGTCCGTCTTATCAATATGATTTATGGATATCTATTCTATGGCTACATCCGAGAAATTTCCAAAGCACTGAGGGTGTAGTTGCTAGAAATTTATCGATACCGGATATATATTTGATACTAGATAAATTCAAGCGAAAGCAGAAATTCTGAACGTGCCAAAGCTGTCAAGACTACGCAAGTATCTTGAAATTATCATTGACAAGTTTAGCCTTGATACACCTCATTTTGAACGTACCAAAGTTGTCATAACGAGAAACGATCAGGACCAAAATCAAGAGTCATAGTGAGTGTGATTGACAATGAGTTGTCTATCTGTGAATATACGTAGGCGAGAAAGTACCAAAACTGTGAGTTGAAATATATTCATGGGGTCCACTTATCACTATGGAATTCAATTTAATTATTGTATTTCCATTTTCCATTGGGGATTACAGTATTATGTAAAGTAGTTGGAGGCACTACTGGGTTAAAAATCCATAATTAAGGCAGTGTGTAATATTAAAAATTGTTGCGTATGTTTTCCTTATTCTATATTGTTTGTAAAATTAAAACTTCTAATCCACTGTATGCATATTATTTGAATATGTTTTCTGACTTTCCTTATGGTTTCAGATTTCTAGAATATGTTCTAGAGTTAGAGTAGGTTTGGATATTGTTTGATTAGTCAAAACCATCAGGAACCGTTGTTCTGATTTTCTTGAAAGATTAAGATGGTTAATGACTTAGTTTCTAAGTCACGATAGATAATCTAAATAGATATTTGTTTTAGGATATAATAGTTTAGAGAGAATGGTTTCTTTTGCAGTGAGAATTGACGTGAATTAGTTCATGTCCGAGATTCTTGACTGATATTAAGAAAACCTCATTAGGTATTTGTTTATCTGATAATGACGTTTCTTGGCTTTAGTGACCTTCAGAGGTAATGTGTCTGACACAGTTTGCTAATCAATTATTTGCAACTGTTGTGAATAGTTGAAGGCAAATTATAAAGCTAAAGAAATGAGATGTCTATAGTTGTGTATAGGAAATATCGGTTTTCACAATACGACAACTATAGGTATTGGATATCAGATCTCCTGTCTAGTTATTTTAAATATTATTTAATGATTGTTTTGATATTTGATATCAGAACTTGTGACTATTGGATAGTTACTTGTTCTTTATAAACAGTTATTACATATTTTAAAAAAAACTACTAGTGGTGTCATTGATGCAGAGATAAACATTAAGAAAGATATTCAGTTAACTAAATAACTTAGAACAGTACGTTATGAGATTTTATCACATAAGCATTAAATGCTTATTATGTATGGTAAATGATGGTTTGATACGAGATCACACCACATATCCTTATCCATTTAATGAATATTGTATTCAGGAAGTGATTAAATCTCATTTAAAATCGTCATTGGACCACAGATTTATTAAACTAATACATTAGATGTATGTAGTTTCATGAATTAGAAATTGCCTTGGATAGTTTTCTTTACTCCGCAACTTAGTTAATAAGTTGTCATGACTTAGCTACGTGTTTCTAAAAGAATACATATTGACCGTCTTAAATGGTTCGAGAACTTTTAATATATTTCTAATGAAACGTGATTAGAATGTTTTGACTAGTTCAAAGATATTCTGTAATATCCCAGATTTTTAGGACTATTCTAGAAGATTCCCGGAAAGATGTTATAGTCTCGGAGCATGATGATAATGAAGAATAAGAGTTCAAGCGATGTTATATGGGTTGGAATAATAGATTATGAATTTTCATCACGTTGGAAAACGCGTGGGATTAAAAGTCGATTACACGATTTTTGTAAAACGTGTAACGTTTATGGTTTTGGACACGAACAAAGAAGACGAACTCTGATCGAGCTGATTTTTGGACCATCGGACTCGTTTTTCCGATACGAACAACTTTCGTGTTGAACACTTTTCGAGGATCGCATCAGAAGGGCTTCAAAAATGCGAAATTCCAGAAGGTTCTATGGCAGGGGTTGTTTTGTTATTTTCGCAGGGACCAAAGTGATATTTGCCAGGTAGTATATATTGCCTCATAGTTTTAAGTAATTGTAAAAATGACTTAACCGGAAAAACCTCCACACCCGACCCCCCCCCATCTACTAAAGTCGTCGCCCCCTTTTCTCCCTTGCGCCTGCCACCTTCCGGCCACCGGCGGCCGGCGCACCACCCCAGATCAGACCAGCGGCCACCCCCCAGTCTCCAGTTGCCGGCGACAGGTCGTAGGACGCCGGAATCCGGCGATTTTGCGTGTAGAAGTCGCGCATGGAGTGAAGGTCGATCCCGGCTCGTCGGTTTGTTTCACGAGCCGTGCCACCCGCCAAATCGAAGCCCCCGACGAGTACTACGAGTGTGCGGAGTCAGTTTCGCCGAACAGCGGCCGAAGGCTCGCGAATCGAGAGAGGAAGATTCGGTGAACAGTAAACCCATGTCGAACGGTTGCTCCGATCGGAATTCCGTCGACACCAGCGCGTTTGTATGGCCGGTGGGAGTCCGAATACGTCCTCGGAATTTCGGTACGACTCTCCGTTTAGAATTTCATATTTCAAAGTGTATTGTCATATAATCGGATTGTTCCAGTAGTTTCGTAGAGTAATAAATGGACATGAATTGAATTGAATATGTCTTAGTATGTTAAAACGATAAATGTGGTAGAATTCGGGGAGAAACGGATTAGATTTGCTCGATCCGATAGAATATGTAAGTTTTGGGAAAAAGTGAGTTTTTGCGTATAAAGATGTATTTTGGTTTTGATAATAGTTATGAGTTATTTTTGATATTACGAACATGTTTGGATAAATCCGGGATGGTTCGGAGGGCTCGAGACCTTTCCGTAGCGTTTGCGGAAACTTTTTCGGAAGATTTTCTAAGAACGTGTAAAATCGGGAATTTAAGTGAACTAGTGGCTTGGAATAGATTTAGTGATGTTCTAAGAATACTGAAACTGAATGTATTGAAATCGGAGTTGATTTGATCATTTTGAAGAGATTTAGAATTTTATAGTAGTTTGGTCGAGAACTTTGTAAGTCGTGTGTCTGACGGCTTTTCGTCATTTATTTTGACAGACTTGACTAGGATCTTCGGCGCTCGCGAAGCCAGGTAAGTAACTCATGCGATGAGAGCTTAATGTGTGATTTCGTATCTTGATTTTACATATATACATGTATAGATGATTAATATGTTAGGTAAAACAGAAGATAGTTAAGAAGTAGTTTGAGAAGCAGTTCGAGGTTATGTGTAGCTAAGTGAAACGATCATCGCATGTATGACTTTTGTTATTAGCATAATATAAAGTAAGAGGTTTAATGATGTTAATGACTATGTGTATGTATGAATGTACATAAAGGTATGAATCTGTAACGATATGAATTGTGTATGTGAATAAATATGAAAATTATAAATATATTAGTATGTATTCGTATATGCATATGGTACTAAGATACGTATAGGTTGAATATGTTCAGTTGATAAAGATGTTATATCAATGTTCCTAGATAGAGATCCTGAATGATTATGTTTGATCGATAAAGGAAAAGCTATGAGAATTATTAAAGGTATGACATTTGAATTTGATAACAAGAGGTGTATTCATATGTTTGAAACATATGTTTGTACGTGAGTGTTTGAGTCGTGTTTTGGAATGTTTGTTATGAATGTGCTTATGTATGAGGAGTCGCGTGACAAACTTGGTGTGCCGTGATATGTATGTATTGTTTGATTGTATGCCTTGTGAAGTATTGGTTGTTAAGTTTGCGTCATGATTAGTTGTACGATGATTGTGTGTGTGACAGTGTGTGTGTACGTGTTTGATGGAGCTCGTTGATTATATGGATAACGAATGCTTATGTGAAATTTAGTAATGAAATTTGGAAACTAATGTGTGCTAGATGTTATAAAGTGCGTTTGTTTAGCTGCATTGGTATGCATGTATATGTATAAGAACTTAGAATCATTTTTGGCATGTATAAAGAGGTGTGATAAGGTATGTGTAAATGTATATGAATCTCGATTGTTAAGTCGTAGTAGTAATGTTGTAATTAAAGGAAGTTAAGAAAGGCTTGATTTGGTATTGAGAAAAGTTTATTTAACATAGCGATTTGATGATATTTCAAAGTTAGACTATTGTGATAAAAGTATAGATATATACGATTTGCTTTGTATACTTTAGGCGTTAGCTATTAGATTATCATATATGTTAATATGAAAATTTGAAACTTTGATAAGAGTTAAGAATAAGGAATAATAACAAATTAATAATTCGAATTTAAAGTAACTTAGTAAATCTGATAAACGACTGATATGTTTGACTTGTTTGTTGTGTTATTAGCAGAGTTACTTACTGAGTTTTAAAACTCACAACACAAACCAGTTTGCCAGTTTTGCAGGATGACTTGTAGATTGGTCAATCATATCGGCTTTGGAAGTCATTCTCGAGACGTGGATTACCCAAGCGGCAGTCACTCTCGCAAGTGTCTTGGGAATGTTTTAGAGGATTAGGATATTTGATTTATTGTTTCATTTTATTGTACTGAGCAAGTGGTTTGTATTAATAATTTAAAGTTTTGATTGCATGTGATGTTGTGGGCACAGAGCCCTTGAGTGTTGATAGATGATGTGGGCACAGAGCCCTTAGGTTGTGGTTTTGATGAGTTTTATTTGGACCTGAGGTCCTTTTATTGATTTGATGTTTTCTTGGATTGCCTTTGATGCTGGACTGTGATCCAGGTTATCCAGGTTTTAGGATACATCATGCCGAATTTTTCAGTTGATTCAGAGGCTTATGGAGATGGGTCAATCCTGTCTCCTGCCGGTAGCATTCTGCCTCTGGCGGGGTGTTACAGTTGTGGTATCAGAGCAAAGGTTAGGGTGTCGGTGACTGCTGCTACAGGGTATCTGATCGTTTGAGTAAGTTTTTGTTGCGTATAGAGCATATAGTCATGTTTGTTATTTGATTGGATTAATATTATATGCTATGATATGCTATGATTTTGATTGATGTTGATGATTTCAGATTATCGAAACATGTTTGTGTGATATTAATATATATATCTGTGTACAGGTACATTAAGTTAAAAGTATGTTGTTCATATAGGTATATGTATAAGTGAGTAATGTGAATCTGTGGTATTTTGAAGTATGGGAGATTCCATGATGTTGAAAGTCTGAATTTTGAAATGATATTTTGAATCATGTTTTGAAAACTTGGAATTTGATTTCTGGCATAACAGAGTTTGAAAAGAAAAAGAAAAGAAGGAAGAAAGAGTTTTCAGAGGTTTTGATTTTGATTATAAAGGATAAAGAAAATGTTTCTGCCTCGACGTTTGATTTGAGTTTTCATGATTTGAGATCTATTAATATGTTTTCGTCTCGGTGCTCGAAAATGATTTTGATTTTTTTAGACTGTAAAATTTGTTTCCGCCGAGACGCTCGAAAATTTGTTTCCGCCACGGTGCTTGGTGATTTTATGTTTTGACCCTCCGTGGTGATCGGTTATGTTACGTTCCGGGTTGGCAACCGGGGCGATCGTTACGGGTCCAGACTATCGGAAAATGGCTGGCCCATTACTCTGTCGACATGGTACGTACACTGTCCAGTCTTTGCGCGCGACTGACCAGTGGACGATCGGTATTATTTTGAAAACATTGCATCAAAGACTCATTCATGATTTTTTTCAAATTTATGTTTTGGGGAGAAAGGATTTCAAACTAATTGCATTTTGATTTGATGCATTGGACATTACTTTTGATATTTTACGATACGATGTATTTATATGTTCCGTCTCAGCGATAGTTTTATGTTTTATTGATGTGTTTCCGCTGAGATGATCGGTTATTGTTATGTTTCCGCCCCGACGATCGGTGTATGCATTTATGTTTTTCATAACTCATCATATGTTTCCGCCGGGGTGATCGTAGGGTCTAAGCCATCAGAAATGGTACGACCCAACCCTCTGTCGACAGGGGATCGGTTCGTTCATTGTCCGATCTGTGCGCGCGATTGGGCATTGGGCGCTCGTTTATGTTTCGTCCAGTGAGTTATGCTGGATGCTCGATATGGTTTTTACGATG